>JAAGKR010003342.1:0-33786 GCA_011419295.1 Clarias macrocephalus | reverse complement strand
AAATAATTATGAATTAGATTAAGAAACTAAATAAGAACTGGAACAAACTTCAAAAATATTAGTCTAAATCTTTCTCCTCCTAAACACATTTTCTGCAAACACAGTCCCATCATCAAGCACGCATCGTCTTCAACACAGCTCTCGTGCAACCATGCTGTACATTCTACACACGAGACCCAGTCCTCTGTGGTTTTGGGGTCACTTTTATCCTTGTGAAATATTCTGCAGGATCTGCAGGGATGCTTGTTTGTTTTAGAGACTTACTGTATAAAAGGCGTCCTAGCATGTGGTCTGTGATGCAATTAATGTGCTTTTAACTGGTGAAGTGGTAGACTTAGGTTGTTTTGGAGGGGTTTAGCTCACCTTTAATATATTGTACAGACAGTCATGATGAAAAGTTGGAATATGAAAGGGTTGCACACAATTGCATAATAAGTCTTGATTCTGTGACACCTGGTAGCCTAGAAACTTTCCTGACCTAACTTATCTAATGCGTGACATGGTCACTCAAGATTATTTTTCCCACATGATTTACCTTGCAAGTTCTAGAACCAGAGATTTTTTTATTTGCTCCACTAAAAATCTCAGTCCAATCAAAATGATTTTACAGATTTTCACAAGATTTTTTATGTGATTTAATTTTTTTTTATATTATGCTTTTGACTTGACTAGAAAAAAACTTACTTTAACTTTTTTGTCTTCTTTTCTTTAAAACAGAGAAAGAAGCTTGGAAAGTAATAGCTCTTATTTTAAAAAGTGAATAAAAAATAAATACAGTAGTTCAATGGTCAGTCACACAACAAAAAAGTGCTATAAGATGAATAGTTGAATGGATGAATAGAATAGCTGTTAGTGAAAATAATAATTTGCATCAGGCTACATCACGTCATCCTGTTTACATACAAGGCATGTTATTAACTACATAAATATGATGAGTATGAAGGTGGTAGTATGATACTGCTATACAGTATGACTTCATTCAAGTCATTTAAGATTTTCTAATTGAATGCCTGTAAAAATAAAGAAATATTTTATTATTATATTTGCTAATTATATATATATATATATATATATATATATGTAATTTATTATATATTCATTCCAAACTCTTTGCAGCCTTGCTTTATCTCTTATCAGATGACCTTTGTGGGTCATATTCTACTTTTCCTTAAGTCAGTTTGGGGAACACAAAATGCCCTTAATTCGTGTTATAACTTCTCTTTCATTTACTGCTTTTGTACATCACCTACTCCTGTACACCCTAACCATAACAATAACCATAACCCATATGCATCAAGTAGCATGCATTATGGTCCCACTATCTTGTCATAGTGATGTTTTTATACATTTTACACTTATGAATGTATGAATATAATAAGAGTCAAAGCATATTTTTTGGAACACCACACACACAAAAATGAAAGCTATGTAAAGTAGGATTTTTTATTGTTTTTTTTTTAGACAAATATATTTTTCATTTGTTTTTGTTTTTTTTCTATCATTTTTTTTTTTTTTTTTTTTTTTTTTTTTTTTTAACTAAGTAAATACATGGTAGAAACTGCATTACAATTCATAAAAGTTGACAATTTATTTGATTGAATTTATTCTAGTGGTAAATGCAAACAACTATCTCTTATAGATAAACAGCTTTGACCGCTTGTCAGTGAAATGAGCCATGGCCTTTAGCTCATTACTGAGTCACAGCATGCGGCTTAAGCACAATGTCAATCTACACTGTTGGAGTGCATTGTTAAAGCAATTACTGATCATCATAGAGATAAAAAAGTTTCAACATTTCAGTGCTTATTTCTTATTGTTATGATCTTTTTCTCAATATTGTTACTCCACAATGTTAAAGAAACATTTCTCAACACTGAACATGATTTCAACAGCTTGTAGCTGGCACCTCAAGGTCAGAATTCTGAACGCATTTGCTAACATTTTCCCAGTCATTGAGAACAAGAAAATAAAAAGTGTCAATTGAATTGAAAGTTCAAGCAGACATTTTTATCAGAATTTTCTTCTTTTTTTTGTTGTTGTGCAAAACACATTTCCTCACATATTTTGATATTTTGCTAAGCGAGAGTGTTACACTTCAACTTCAGAGCTTATTTGGTGATGATAACACCACAAACACATGGCCCTCAATACATTTGTTCTCAACATAAATTATTTTATTGTATTTAAGTTTATTTTACATTTTAGATTTAGATTTTTTGCGCAGACATTGGTGGAAGATTTCTCGCCTGCCATGCAGAAGGTTGGGTTCAATTCCAACCCAAAGCCCAATTCCAAACCACAGCCACTGGATGCAGTGCTGGTTCAAGTCTGAATAAAATACAAGATTTGCATCAGGTAGGGCATCCTGGGAAAAACTTGTGCCAAGTTGTGCACAGATCGGATGAACAACACACCTTGCACCTCAAGGGTCGGAGTTTGATTTCCGTCTCTGTGTGTGTGAATTTTGCATGTGCAATATTGTATTAACGTAGTGTGCAATATGGTACTTACTGTTTGAGGACACTTTATATTTTACTGATATGCGTTTTTTTATTATTATTATTATTTTTACTTTACTTTATAGCAAGGGTGAGCAATTGTAACCGGGAATAAGCAATTTCCCCTTGGGGATTAATAAAGTTCTTTGAATCTTGAATCTTGAATGTTCTCCCTGTGCTTGGTGGATTTCCTCCGGGTGCTCTAGTTTCCTCCCACAGTCCAAATACATGCAGATTAGGCTAATTAGCATTCAAAAATTACCCATAGTGTGTGAATGAGCATGTGAGTCTGTATGTGTGTGCCCTGCCATGGATCCGGCACCCTTTCCAGGGTGTACCACGCCTCGTACCCTAAGTCTCCTGGGATAGGCTCCAGGCCCCTTTTTGCATCACTAAATCCAGGACACCCTAACTTAAACTATACCCCTAACCCTATGTATCAAGTGATATCATGGTCACCTAGAGTAATAACTTATCATAGATAGACATGTAAATGCAAGCAATTGTGACGTTTTTACAGCTTTTACACTTAGAGTTTATGTTTAGATTTTGGATGAGTCACAGAAATGCTAACGAAACAAACAGAAACGTATTGGCCGTTCCTACACCGCCATCTAGTGGATCATTTAAATTAACGAACTGTTACGTAAGCGACCAGCGTCCTCGGTTCGTACTGCGCTTGCGCGTTGTTTTAGCGCATGCGCACTCCCATACCGGCGGCTGTGTTGCAGGAACAGCATGGACAACATGCTCCAGTTCATGAAACTAGTAGGGCAGTTAAAGGTAATGCATTTATATTACAACGAATCTCTAAGATTAAGCAAAAAGGTCGTTTTAAAATGCTAAATTTCCGCTAGTGTTTACGTCTTTTACTGTACTGGTACTGTAATAGTGGTGTCACATTGTGTGTATATGGGTGTGTTGGATAATTGAATATTTAAAGACAGGCATTACAGATTGCTGCTGCCATAATAATATTAATGCTCATAATAATAATAATAATAATAATAATGTTGGGAAAGCCACTACAACAAACACACACACACACACACACACACACACACACACACACACACACACACCTCATCCTCACAAGAATCATTTCAAGGTCCTGACTTGTTTTTGCAAATGACAAATTACCCTCAAACTAATGCTGTAACACTCTAATTCAAACCAAAAAAACTTTACAGTAAAACTTCACAGTATATTTGTATTTAACATACTCATACTGTCGCCTTGAACCTCAGACTGCCCATAGTGTGTGAATGACAATCGGGCATCGAGCTGGCAACCCAAAAGCTTAAGTAACTGCCGTAGAAACGCCGGTTATATCTCGAGGGTGGGGAGTATTCATTCATCACCCGATGTGCCGGATGGAGGCACGAAGAGGGACCAAAATACCAAAAAAAAAAAATCAAACTTATTCAATCTTAATACTTTAGCATAACAAGACATCTTGGACAATACTATGCTTTCAGATTTTGTGGCAACAGTATGGCATGACTGTTTCAACGCAAGGACTAGAAAGACATGGTTTGATGAGTTCGATGTGGAAGAACTTGACTGGCCCTAACACAGAGCCCTGATCTCAACCCCATCGAGCACATTTGTGATGAACTGGAACGGAGATTAGCTCGTCCAACATCAGTGCCTGACCTCATAAATGCTCTACAGAATGAATGGGCACAAATTCTCACAGAAACACTCCAAAATCTTGTGGGCAGCCTTCCAAGAAGAGCTATTACATGTTTGGGTAAATACATTTGTCCATATATACAGTGCCTTGCAAAAGTATTCACCCCCTTTGCATCTTTCATGTTTTGTTGCCTCACAACCTGGAAATAAAATGGATTGTTTGAAAGTTTGTATCATTTACAGAACATGCCTACAACTTTGAACATGTGAGTTTTTTTATTTTTATTGTGAAGCAAACAACAAATAGGACAAAATAACAGAAAACTTCAGCGTGCATAACGATTCATCCCCTAAAGTCATCTTTTCCGGCAATTACACCTGCAAGTCGCTTTGGATAAGTCTCTGAGCTTGCCCCATCTTGCCATTGGGAATTTTGGGGGGAAATCCCAGACAGACTGAAACAGGTTTTTCTCAAGAATATCCCTGTATTTAGCATCATCCATCTCTCCCTCGACTCGGATCAGTTTCCCAGTCCCTCTTGCTAAAAAACATCACGATGTTGCCACCACCATGTTTCACTGTGGGGATGGTGTTCTTGGGGTGATGGGATGTGTTGGGTTTGTGCCAGACATAGCGGTTTCCTTGGTGGGAAACTTAATTTTAGTTTTATCTGACCATAAAACCTTCTTTCATACTGTACATTTTGTATACATTTGAGTTGCCCGCATGTCCTTTGGCAAACTCAAAACATGCCTTCTTATTTTTAACACTAAGTAATGGCTTTTTTTCTGGCCACTCTTCCATAAAGCCCAGCTGTATAGAGTGTATGGCTTATTGTGATCACATGCACAGATACACCAGTCTCTGCTGTGGAACTCTGAAGCTCCTTCAGGGTTACCCTTGGTCTCTGTGCTGCCTCTCTGATTAACAACCCTCCTTGCCCAGTCTGTCAGTTTTTGTTGGGAACCCGTAGCTTTGGATCTGTACATGTTTATATATTATTTGTATACTGTTTACTGGAGTGTTTACTGGATATTTGTTTCTATCTTTAATATTTCACACTTTGTTTCAGCGTGTTCCAAGGACAGGTTGGGTTTACCGAAACGTTAAGCAGCCCGAAAGTGTGTCTGATCACATGTACAGGATGGCGATAATGGCTCTGACGCTCCAAGACCCCAGTGTAAACAGAGACAGGTAAGCGAGGGCACACTTACACTATACAGTAGTTAACTTACTAATGAACTGTACAAATCATGACACACGTCCGTACAGTATGTTTTTCTCTCTCCCATTCCAGATGCATAAAGCTGGCTTTAGTTCATGACCTGGCTGAGAGCATTGTGGGAGACATCGCACCGGCCGACAACGTCAGCAAAGCTGAGAAACACCAGAGAGAAAAGGTGCAAATTCGGCTTTCCTTTTTAAAATTCTCATTTACTTGGATTGACATGGTACTTACTAAACCATGGACGATGTCATTTTTCAGGAGGCCATGGTTCGTATCACAGGCCTGCTGGCTGAAGATCTGCGCAAGGAGCTGTACCAGCTCTGGGAGGTCGGTTTTATACTGCAGTCTAGCAGAACATCACTGAGATGTCTACATGGTAAGATCTGATTAACCTCCATTATTGTGATAACTGCAGCTGTTTGCCGGTCTGTACAGGAGTACGAGAATCAGTCGAGTAATGAGGCCAGGGTGGTGAAGGAGCTGGACCAGCTGGAGATGATCCTACAGGCTCATGAGTATGAGGAGCTGGAGGGGAGCCCAGGCCGACTGCAGGAGTTCTTCACCTCCACTGAAGGTTTCATTATATTCCCTGGCTTAACTAAACGTTTGCTGGCTAATCTGTTAGAGTATATGAGTATAGTGTGTGTGTGTGTGTGTGTGTGTGTGTGTGTGTGTATATATATATATATATATATATATATATATATGAAAATCTATCTAATCTCACTGGCCACTTAATTAGTTACACCTTCATGTTCAGGAAATCAGCTTGAAATGATTTTAGCTTTGTGACATGCCTCGTTATCCTGTGGTCATAAAGGGATGGACACTATTGGAAGCCACAATATCCAGGTGTGTCTTTTGCACCACCACCACCAGCAGGATGGATCCCTTTCATCTTTCACGTCGTTTACGTCAAATTCTGACCCACGTGTCCGAATGCAGAACTCGGAACTCATCAGACCAAGAAACATTTTCCCAATCTTCTGCTGGTCAATTTTGATTAACCTCTGTGAACTGTAGCTTCAGTCCCCTGTTTTAAGCTGACAGGAGCGGCACCTGATGTGGTCTTTTGCTGCTTCGACATGTTATGCATTCAGAGATGTTCTTCAGCAAACCTCAAACCAGTACGTCCATTCACTTCTGACCTCTGGCATCAACAAGGCATTGATCTGCTGCTTACTGGATATTTTCTCTTTTTTCAGACCATTCTCTGTAAAATCTAGAAATGATTGTGCTTGAAAATCCCATGCATAGTCCTGCTTGCACCAATGCCCATGCCACTTTGGTCTGAACTTCTGCAGAGCATCTTTTCCATGTCTACATGCCTAAATACATTGATTAACTGCTTGTTAATACAAATATCAGCCAAACAGATGTACCTAACGAAGTAGCCGGGGAGTTTTATCAAATGCAATCCCACCTAATATTGTAGATTATAATAAATTTTGGTTCTTTACTATCAGTTGTATCAGATATATACCACAAAATATAAATCAGATCAAATACAATTTTTTTTAAAGTACGCAGCTTTTTGTGAAACCTTAACCTTTAGAAAAATATTTTCTTCTTCTGTCTTGGTCAGTATCACCAACTTAAGTTGATTTACATTATTGATGCATTATATGGACAGCTGTTGCTTCATCAGTTACACATTATGGTTTTATTATGATATGAAAATTTCGGTCCTGATTGAAACAAACATCTCCTGGAGTGACCAGTCCCGATGTAACGATAGCATTGTTTTCTGTTTGCCGCAGGTCGTTTTCATCACCCAGAAGTCCTCGCACTGGTGAAGAGCATAAACGAGGAAAGGGCATGTCACATGACCAAAGCAGAAGCGACTGGAGCTGAAAAATCAACAAAACTCAACTGCCACACGACAGCACCGGACTCCTCCTGACCAGACAGTAGCACGCCATCATGTACTGTACATTGTACAGTAATAGTTCAGTTTGCATCTTATCAAAGCATGTTTTATACACTCTGCACATACAGTATGTGTGTCCATTAAGTACAATTAATGGATTTACATCCTAGACATTCATAGCGGTATTGAATCGTGTCTGGTTTGCCATGACGCATTACAGTAACTTATAGCTGAGCTCGCTTTAGCTTTAACAATGACTGTACGACCCTGTGTAAATTATGTGCACAAACCCGGAAAAGTTCAGTGAGATATAGTGGACTATGAACATGTGGATGATGGCTGAGAATCAATTGCTGTGATGATTACACCGGAACCATTGAGGATCTTATCATATAGTTTTTGTAACTCATACTTACTTAGTTACATGTTTATTGCATTAACATGTTGAGGTAGAATAAGGTTATTGTTGTCTGTATTGCCTTGCTTTTAAACATAAAAATGTTTCACGGTATAAAGTTCTGCTTTACATTTGCTAACAACACTCATTTGTGCAAGACCATTATGCAAATGGTTCTGTGATGTTCACATCACAGAAGAATTGAGTTCCACTCCTGTCTGTCTGTAAAAAAACAGGAATTTGCATCGACAGTGTGCACAGGGTCCCTGAAATCAAACAGCTGAAGAATGGGAAAAGACTATGCAATGTTTTTCTAATTATTATGAGCTATGACAATTTTTTCACCTAAAAATAAAAAAACATAACTACATGCATTGTAAGCAGAATGCATATAAGAATACTTTATTTTGTTTTATGCACCGATGGATCAGTCAACTCATCACAGATGAACAGATAAAACGTCGTATCCAAGCATGATATTTCTCCAGCTTGACGTTTAATGCAACTATTTAATGCAACTGTGTAACAGCTTCTGTCTGGTCCAGCAAATTGATCCATCTCGTATGCAGAATGAAGTCAAATAAATGGAAAGCTTGCCTACATCCAAGGTAGCCACAACAAAACACACAACCGTTTATTGGTTACATTATGGTTTAGGACCTAGACCTGCATTCTAACTCTGTTCATGAACTACTAGTCAGTGTTTTCTTACAACGTCAAAATGGACACATGATCTCTCTTCCCCTGTAGACACAGGCTTGTTATATGTAATTTAACAATAATATTTAAAACAAAAATCAATCCAAAAAACAGTCCTGAAATACACTGTGGCTTGATAGTATTGTACGTAATGATATTTGGTTGCCAGGTCTGTTTGATTCTTGAGTTTATTTTAATCCCTGTGGTTTGGGGAGATTGATTTAGTGGTACTTTAATAACAACGTATTGCATTAGGCTCACGATTGTCAACAAGGATTTGTGATTAAATGAAGGTCACATTATGAATTTTTGCATTGAGTTTGTTTTATTGCTAATTGGACTAGATTTTGTTTATTGTTGAACAGCTATTTTGTCACAAAAGTAACCCTGAGCCAGGTATTTGGAGAAATACTTTGTTTAAATAATCAAATAAAATTCAACAAGTAAGCACAAAACAAATAACTACACCGAAGGTGTAAATTTACAGTTTTTTTTTAAAGAAAGGTCTTCTATCTTAATGTCTAAGTTTGAAGCCAAATGTACAATATGAACTTGCTTTAAAAAAGCTATTAAAACTCAACAAAATGTAACACTTGAGGCTCATTCAAGCATCACTATTAATATCAAATATTATATAATAAAAAAATATTGCCTGTTTCTAATCATCGCTTTTGATGACCAAACCTCCAATGTGAACCAATTGGGGAACGTTAAAAAGATATCAGTGTGTTATGTTTGGTCATGGCTAATGCTTAATTCTGGACCTCAGGAAATCTTTCCTAAGGAGGCAGTGCATCCTCCCAGCCACAAAGGGGCACAAGAGCGCCATCTCCCATTACGTAGAAAGCTGTAGAAATTTCATCTGGGCTCTTTAGCACTGGTGGTTTTCTTTCAGGTCGTTAGCAGAGGCTGTGGCGCCGGTGTCCTGAGCGCTGGCCTGAGCTGCTGAGGAAAGAACGTCCTCAAAACTTCCTCCACTAGTGGTCCCTCCGACTTTCGTCTGCTCAGATGGGATAGAAAAAGAAATAAGACTATGATTAGTTTCAAAACAGTACAAAAAACAGTGTTTTATTTGTACCATTGCACAATTCGAGTCAGTATCATATTATATAATTCTTCCATCCATCTAGGAACCTCTGAAATTCATGAGGGACCATGGAGACCAATGATGACCATTGTATTTATTACCATATTTTTCAACCATGATAGGACCTCCAGTCAACATTCACACACTACAGGCAAGTTTAGTCATTAAGTTTACTTATTAGCCTACGCTATTTTGTTTTAGGATCTCAGACCACCTTGGGTACGAGTGCAAAGTACAAAGTGGCAATGGGATATACTGTACAGTATATCCCATTGGTAAAATATTGTTAAAAGGTCCTTTAAAATCAATAAAGCCCACACAGTTGAATCTGGGATAGAATTAAGGAAGGGTGCCAACAATCCTAGAGTGACCTGTAGCACAAAAGGTGCTTGCTGTATGTTCATAACCAGTCTATTGAATGAATAGAGCATTATTAATCAAGTGCTGATTAACTTTTTTTTAAACACGATAGATAGATAAATAACGCAGCACATTTTAACATTAGTGTTTGATTAGATCTTAATTATACGAGCGCCACTCAGTCCCTGTGAATAAAGGAAATGGTGAGACCCTGTGATCAGACATCTCCCAGAGCTGCTGTTATATAACATTAATATCACTGCTGTTATATAATTACTTGTACATTTTGTCAAACAAAATCCAATTTTCTAATTTAATTATAGTAGACATTCTCATGTCCTCCATTACTTACACAAATCAGACAGCTACATGTGTGTGTGCAGCATGTAGTCACAACATACATTAATGATTAACAGCACTGGACTAACAGAATCTCCAGAAAAAAGAGAAAGAGTGAGAGAGAGAGGGGGTTATTATCCCCTGACACCAGTGACTCTTCAGGTTTATCTGATACTCAGGTCAATATTGACCCACAGTCGTCCACGCCCTGTTTGCTCACACTTACCTTAATGCTCGAGACAGTGGTTTCAACCTTCTCCTCGAAGGACTTGAAGCCCTGCGAGTTCCTGTCGACATAAAAATATGTATAAAAATATTAAATAATAATAATAATGATTATAATAATGCATTCAAAATTAAAGTAGGTTTTATTGTAATTTCACCCATATACAGTTCAGTACACAGTGAAACGAAACAACGTTCCTCCAGGACCAAGATGTAACATACAACATAATTTAACAAAACTAACTAACTTACTAAGAAATCTAATTAGCTGACTAGCTGAGACAAGACAGATTGACATTTTAAGAAAAACAGAAAAACTAAGTTCTATACAAAAGAGACAACATAAAATATATGTGCAAATGTGCAAATGAGAGACAAAGTTACAACGTGACAACATGACATTCAAATACTTTGTGGTAATGAGGTAATGAGTTGAAGTAGTGGGAGGAGAAAAGGTAAGTTTCACTGAACCTGGAAGATATTTTGTCTTTGTTATATTACATGCATTTTCAAGTTTGTAATTATATAAACTGATAATCAATCCCTGGTTAACTTTCAGCATGTTATTGGGCACTGGTGGCTCAGTGGTAGGTTTCTTGTCTGCCATATGGAAGGCCCGGGTTCGATTTCCACCAAATTTCCAAAAACCAAGCCACTGGATACAGTGCTGGTCCCAAGCCCGGATAAAATGTGTGTTCCATCAGGAAGGGCATCGGGCATAAAACCTGTGCCAAGGTGTGTGCGAATCCGATGGTCCACTGTGGTGACCCCTCAATTGGAGCATCCAAAACTAACAACAACTCTTAGCATGTCACACTAGCCAGTCATGCTACAGTAGCTTAGGCGTACTAGGGAAGCTAACTGGCTAACAGTGAACATTATACTAACTGATTGTCTGATCGTTTTTATGTCATACAGCACTAGCTTATTTGTTAACAGTGTGTTATTCAAACAAAGTACCTAAGTGTTAGCATGTCATACTAATTGAGTGCCTATTAGATAGCATTATCTAATGCTAAATGCTATAACCAAATGACTAACAATTAAGACTGCCACCTGACATTATCCTTTCTTGCTCTGTGGCTGCCGTGTCATGGCTGACCCTGCACTCTGACCCCAGCTTCCTAACTAAGATATGTGGGGAATAAAATGTGTGTGGGGATTGAAAAGTTGCTGTCGCGACCCCTCAATGGGAGTAGACAAAAGACTAACAACAACTGTCAGCCCTGTCTTTGTACCCTACAGTCATAATTGCTGTCTCAGATATAACCACGTGATTCATCCACTGCTCTAAATTCACTTCGGTCACGTTAACAGCTAATCATTATAATCAGGTGACAATTCATTCCTGACAGTCTGATATACACTCCGAGCCACATTTACCTCATGGTGGGCATGCTCATCGACTGCCGTATAGAGTAGCTGTCCATAGTTAGCATGGGCAGGCGAGAGAGACACACGTTAGCATGAAGAAACAGTAAACAGATACAGCCTCGGCAAAGCACTACACAGAACAGCTCAGGATCTGCTGCAAGTAACAACAGTGTGTTCTTACTGAACGCTAAGGACATGTAAATAAGCCAGATTATCACAAGTGTATGATGTGTACACAGTTAGCATGCCTCAAGGTCATGCTCTCCAACAGTGTGTTCAGGTCAACCAAGCTACAGGGCATATGGCTATGCAAACTAACTTTAGTAATATTTAATGTCTTGAATTTGATAATATATATATAAAAAAGACGATTTCAATTTTTACTTTTGTACTTATTTTGTATTATTATTATTATTATTATTATTATTATTATTATTATCCAAGCGCTATTGAATCCTCTGTAAGGAATATGAATACGCTTATTTTAACACATTATTGTTATTATTTCAGTGGTAATGTATAGAATACAAACTTAATGCCAGATTTCCGCATGTTAATTTCCTAAAATATTAGGAAGAAAGGCATTCAAAGCTTTACACTGGTGAGTGTGTGTGTGTGTGTGTGTGTGTGTGTGTGTGTGTGTGAGTACATAAAAAAAGCTAGTGGTTAGTACAGAGGAATTACTTTCAGCAGATTCAACATGAGCATTATGGAACAGTATTGTAAAACAAATAAAAATAAAATAAAAAATATTCACTTAAATTTAAATTAATGTTAGTGCTGCTACCCTACTACATGGGGTGTTCAAGTCAAACTGGGACTTTTGCTGTCAGGTTTGGTCAATCTTTTTGTGCAGAATAATAGACCACAGTTCTGATATTTCTGCATTTCTCTTTATAATCCCCTGCTACACTAATGCATTTTCCCAGGTTTTCACAAGTGCTTGGATACCATTAAGGTAAAATGTTTTGGTGTCTGAAGTCTGGGCTTCCAGGAACTCGTTTAATGGTGCAAACATGTGGAAATGGCTTGGAGCGAGGTCAGGACTGTACAGGGATGTGGCAATAACTGCATCCATCTTCCCATCAACTCTGACCAGCTTCCTTCCCTGTCCCTGCTGAAGAAAAGCATCTACACAACATGATGATGCCACCACCATGTTTCACAGTGATGAAGATTTGCTCAGGGTGATGTGCAGTGTCGGAGTTGTTCACCACATGTTTGCTGTATCCCCCACATGACAAAAAGGACTTCTGTTGACTTTCTTTCAACAATGGCTTACTTTTTGACACTATAAAGGCCATATTTGTGGAGTGCACGGCTTATAATTTGTCCTGTATACAGATTCTCCCACATCAGCTGTGGCTCTCTGCAGCTCCTACTTAGTTACCATGGGCCTCTTGACTGCTTCTATGATTAATGCGCTCCTTTCCCGGCCTGTCAGGCCATGTCTTGGTAGGTTTGCAGTCGTGTCATACTCTTTCCATTTTCGGATGATGGATTGAGCAGTGGTCTGTGAGATGATCATAGCTTGGGATATATTTCTTTTATCTAGCCCTGCTTTAAACTTCTCCACAACTGTATCCTATACAACAACCTATCTGGTGTGTTCATGATGCTGTTCATGAAGGTAGATAAATGACACCTCTATTCATGAGAATTCTCATCACAAGTCCCGGTTTGACTTTAACATCTCTCTTATTTAAATCATATTAACAGATAAGAAGTTTCCGAACAGTCATTGCGTTTGGAATGAAGAAACCATTTAGAAACTATAACACGTCATTCTTTCACATGGATTATGACATCTCCGTCTTAAGGCTTTCACATAGACAGTAGCATTTCAGAGTGGCATGACTGCAACACAAGTGCTGTAGAATATACTGTACAGGGAATTTCATTTAAACCGTACATGAAGTCAGCATTAATTTCTTGAGGTGCATATGATGCTAGACTGGAATTCAGGGCTATAATAGAGACTCCATACAAAACAAGTGGTTTAGGTAACACAGTATCTTACCCTATCGAATTAATCCTTTTGATGTGCAACAGGAGAAAAAAAGAAAGCAAACATTTAGACAGTTTAATCCCAGCAAACATTTGAACTCATGTTATGTGTAGTAATGCACTCAAACTTCACACCATCTCAGAAGACACACAAAAGCATGCAGAGCAATCCAAACACACTGTAAACCCAATGTGCATTTTCCGAGTCTAAAACAGTCAGAAAAGTGACTAGGATTATTAGTCTAACCTACAGTATGAATTCTACTAAGCTGAAATTATTTGATTATCCTGATCATATACGATTTTAATGTTATACACTATAGTACATGCAGTTAGACAATGTTGTGTTCATGTCAGCGCATGCATTTATGAAGAATTCTAATCAGTGCATACATGCAGGGGAAGAGTTAAGCTGAAATGATTTGTCTTGCTTTCCTTATCACACACACACACACACACACACACACACACACACACACACACACACACACACACACACACACACACACACACACAGACATACTGTACCTCCTGGCATAGATTAGCTCAAGGCCAAACATGCTGGAGTAAAATCAAGCAGAATGAAAGTTTTATTTAAAAATTTTTTACAAGCATGGGAAAGATGTTGATTGTTAGTTATTGTAGTATTGACCAAGGTAATATTACAGAACAAACTTATAATAAACATAAAAACATAATAATTTTTGAGGGTGTGTCAAACATAATCCACACTCTGGCGGTAGAATAAATTTTTAATAACTTTTAGAAAAGACAATTTTTTTTTTACCTAATCTCCTTGCTTTTCGATACACTTTGTCCATCTGTCAACAAGCTTTTGTATTCCTTCATTAAAAATGTGTACGGCTGAGCCGCAAGCCACTGTCATCACTTCTTCATCAGAAGTGAATCTCCGTCCTCATGGGATCAAACAGGTGAAAGTCCGATGGAGCGGGATCAGGACTATAGCGTGCATGCTTTAATACCACAAACCAAAGTTTTTGCAGCGTGCCGACAGTGTGGGCAAGAAGTGTGCGGACGTGCATCGCCATGCAAGATCACAACGCCCTTGGATAGCGGCTTCAGCTCTTCAAGAAGCGTCTCACTGTAACGTTTGTTGAACCTTTTTCCAGATAATGTTCCAATACCAGCCCTTGACAATCCCAGCTGATGGTTGACTTTTGGACTTTTTCTCGGTCAGCAATTGAGGATGTTTCCGTTCCATACGCTGCCGTTTACTCTGAGGCTCGTAGTGATGAATCCATGTCTCATCACCAGTATTGATTCACTTTTTAAAAAATCTCATCTTCCTGAGTGTCCAAACACTTTCTCCATACTGTGCACAAAGTCGTCAATAAATAACAGCACCAGGTACACCCTCAGACCCCAGGTACACACTGCACACTGCTCTTCTTGGATTCCAATCACAAGCTGGGCATCCGTTTTTCATTGCACCACAGTTAGAAATGAACTGATGTAACACGTTCACACCTGCACTGGGGAGGCAGTAGCCTTGAACAGAAAGCGATGATAAGACAGTGCAGCCAACAGAAGTTGTAATGTAACCAGAGTGCTGATAATTTTTGAGTCACCCTCGTATATGGAGAGCAGGGGTCCTCAGCCCTGGTCCTGGTGGACGCTCCGTACATTTTAGTGTTTAGCACACCTAATTTAACTAATCAGCTAACAACCACTTTTTAAATAGAAGGGTGTGTTCGAGCGTCCAGGATCAGAATTGGGAAACAGTGATGTAGAGTAATACGCCGGGTTAAAACGTCCTCACATAAGCACCTAGTAACTTGACTTTTTGGCTTATTCTAACTTTTTGTTTCAAATCTGAACTAATAGTGTTAGGCTTCTCATTGGTGCTGGGTGTGTTCAATTCCCAGCCAATGTGCAAACCCAGCCACTGGATGCAGGGCCAGTCCCAAGCCAGGATAGAAAGGAATGGTTGTGTCAGGAAGGGCATCTGGCGTAAAATGGATTGGATGGTCCCCTGGGGGGAGCCCTTGACCGGAGCAGCCAAAGGAACTTTAAACTAATAGTGTGGTTGGGTGCAAAAGTACTTCTCTTTAAGTAAACATTACTATAGTAGATAGTAAATTAAATTTAGTAAAAGTAAAAATGTACTAAAGTGAACTTACTTAAAGTTGACTTAAAGTGAACTCTTCAAATTACAATTAGCTAATTAAACTTCTGGTTTGACTGATTAATGTGATTGATCTAAAAGATTATTATTTCAGTGTTTTAATGTATCAACAAGATTTCTGTAAGGAGACACTGACTGGGTCTCCAGTGGCAATTGTAACAGTTGGAGGTAAAGCTTTAACGTTTCTAATACTTATAACAGTGAAACCACAGGATAACATCAGTAAACCTAACCGAGACACCATCAGACACTGTTACCTCAACAGACAAAGACCAAACTCCAAACACAGGCTATAAATAGACAGACTAACAAGGTACAGGTGACTACAATAGAGACAACATAACTACAGTGAAGTGCATGCTGGGAAATAGAGTTTGGAGGTAAACATTAATAGTAACGTCCTACAGAGCACAAAAGTAAAAAAAAACACAAAAACCAGGGACACATACAGGGAAATTCATGATGCTTGCTAACATGCCAAGGTCCAGTTTTTGTCTTATTAATCGCTATTCTACTACTACTAGTGCTTGCATGCCTTTAAGGTATAAAGTTTTCTCAGTATACTGGAGCCATAATCAGACTATCTGCTACACGTTTAAAACGCTGGCCTTCCAGGAACTCCTTTCATGGCCCAAACATGTGGAAATGGCTTGGAAGGAGGTCAGGACTGTACAGTGATGTGGCAATAACTCCCAGTTGAGCTCCTGTATTGTTGTGCAAAAACAGAATCACTGCATGAAAAGAGAAAAGTGTATCTGTATTAGAAAAGTCCTGTATACACCACGGATTTTCGGAAGTGTCTACAAGTACCACTGAGTATATACATCACCACCAAGCTAGCCAATTCGGATGTATCTTCCATGGTACAGCCATTTGTTGCCATGGCAAATAATCCACTCAAGGATTTTGTCAGGAGACATTCGCACCTCAAGCTCTATTTGGATTTTACACCTTTGCACAACTCTGCTCTTCCCAATTGTTTTTTTTTTATCTCAACACTGATTGGTTGTTGAAAAAACACTTCCAAAACTCTATCTATCTACATCTATTGGGACATTACCTAGTCACTTTCCTGTTAATATTATTTGATTGGTCACACTTTTTATTTAGCCCAACCCAGGCCCTCATAGCTTAGTGACTTGATTGGTTATTGGGTCATTAATGCCTTCGGTTTTCCCATTAACGGATGAGTAAAGGAGTTCCTGGGAGGCCAGCATTTCAGACGTGAAGCAGGCAGTCCCATCGTGGCTCTAACGCACTGAGAAAACTTCCTACCTTGATGGTGTCCAAGCACTAGTGAAACACTGGGATGAGACCATTAGTGTAGCAGCGGATTATATAGAGAAATAATGGGAGTTTTTACTCTCACTGTATTCTGTTATTCCGCAATCAAAAGTTCTAGTTTGACTTGAATAAGGTTGACTAAGGTCAGTAAGACAAATATGAAACCATGACACATGCTATGAATGAAGTTTAGTATCCAGGTCTTCATTTCTGTGGGTCAGGTCCAAACCCTGATGCTAAATACAGCCTGGCGGAAGCTGCTTATGTAATACAACGTCAGAGAGACTGTACCGTCTGGAGTAAACTGCTCTCAGGCATCCGAGCAGCTGGCACGTCCTCAGCAGGGGACGACAGTGAATAGTGTGTGTATTGTGCTGTTAATTGTAGAAAGCTGTTGCTTCTGGCAGCTGTACAGGATGCTGAAGGACAGAGCAAAAGGAGCAAAGCAAATACAGGAGCAGATGAAGAAGCCGACTGAAAATGGATGAAGCTGATGTACCTCATATCCCCCAACTTCCTGCTGATGGCTGTGCCCAGGTTGCTGAAGGCCGATGTGGTCTTCTGGCCTGCTGTGCTCAGTGTCTCTGAGGTCTTTTTATATCTGGAGATGACACACAATTATTACTAGTCACTTTATTGTGAGAAATCATGTAGCTGAGATTAAATGTGGAAACTCATTGACAACGAATAAGAAGGAAAAAAGATTGGCTTTTCTGTAAGCCTAAATGTTTTTTTGTTCCTGGCTGGAAAAAAAAACAATTCACAGAACGGCAAATGATGCAAGACCTGGGTGATATGTTGTTGTTCTTGTAGCACCTACTTTCACTTCTCTAGTTCTTTCTCTAGTCGAACTTTGAACTGTGAACCAACAGAGCACAAGAGGGAAGTGCAGGGGTCTCTAGTTGCTAAAACACAGGGAGAGTGTGTTGTTTATCCTTTATGCTATTGGCATGGAGATGTCTAGTCCACCAACATACAGCAGAAGTGAATATTTTATTCTAACACCACCACTAGACCAGCCTTTAATACTGCATCCTAATCAACTTTAAGGTTATATTTCAGAACCTACTATAAATGATGTGTGAAGAATAAAGAAATAGCAAATACGGTATGTACAGTTACGAGAGGAATGGATTTCAGTCTGGATCCACGGACAGGTCCTGACAGTTTAAAGGATTAATATACTGTAGAGATTGCGCCATTTTCAAAAACAATTCCCAAACATAGTTTAGTCCATTAAAAACTGTTTAGCTATGTGACGAATGGAACCTGCCATAAAAATATCCATCCATTCATCTAAGAACCTTTGTAGTCCAACTAGAGACCATGAATTCCAATGGTGACCATTGTATTTATTCCCATTTTCACAACCATGGTAGGACCTCCGGTTGACACACTCATTCACAAACTATGGGAAATTTGGGAACACCAATTAGTCTAATCTGCATGTCTTTGGACTGTAGGAGGAAACCCACCAAGCATGAGGAGAACATGCAAACTCCATGGACACAGACCAAGCCAGGAATCTAACTTTCAACCCTGGAGGTGCAAGGTCTCTAGGAATTAGTGTTGAACAGAGCCAGGAAACCACATATACCCCTTTTCCACCAATGCGGTTCTAGAGCTAGTTTAAAGCTTGTGCCAATTTTCAACCAGTTCTTTGTTTTCAGACAGCCAAAGCACCAGCCCTCAAATAGAAAAGCCGGTTCCATGGACGCACCAAAACTTTGCTTTGCTAGAACAAAGAACCGCTTACATCAAGAGCTTGGGCGGGATTATAATGACCAACTCAAAGTTTGTACCCGCCATTTTAAAAAATTATACTCAATATGCAATGAGCAGATCAAATGCTTTCTAGTAATGATAAAGCCAGGAGAACTGCTCACGAAGCCATGCTGAAGTTGTGGTTGACGCTTACATTTTTTTTTGTTTTTGGCTGAAAAAGCATTGCTGGGAAAGCAGAGATGTACATGGATGTATACTGTAATGTAATGACGTGACACTCTTTTTGGAAAAACAAAGCCAGTTCTTAAGAAGTTCACTAAAATATTGAACCCACTAGCACTTGTTTCTCTTTGGTGGAAAAGGGACTATAAATAGCTCAACTGAGTTACAAAAAGTTTGAGGTGTGTGTAATGATTTATATGTCAAGTTTCCCTTAATTGTCTTACTAAAAAAGGTCTAACTTCATTAGAACTGCAAGTTCATACAACAAATATTTCTTGACTGACTGATCAGGCTATATGGGCAGGTACAGGGAAACACTGTGTAAGACTAGGGAAGTGAACCGATCCCATTACGCAATCTGATCTTCCCCGCCTACGTCTCCTCACCATAGCACCTGTTACCTGAGTCGAAGCTTTTCATTAGAAAGAGACAGCTTACCAGCACCTCCAAACACAGCCAGGGTCATACAGGTGCCACACACAAATCTAATCAATCTTTTGTCAGTTCATTCAATTACTTGAATAGACAGACCCATTTTCGATTCAGAATCGATTCACGCTTTAAATTACAAGGTGTGTTGCAGTTAAACCTGTACTTATGATGAAACTTTTCGTGAATGAAGACGCAAAACCGATTGACGTTTACAGAAGACTTCTAGCACAGTGCGGTGATGAAGCTCTTACCCGCAGTAAAATATTTGAATGGTGCGAACGTTTTAAAGAAGACAGTATGTTCGTAAACGATCATGCTAGCCGAGGTGGCCTGGACCAGTGAGAGGAATGGCAGATCCTTGAAAATCGCCCGATAACTTATGGAAGAGACTGTTGTCTGTGGGAACTGTACACACAATCGTTCACCAACACCACTTGCACATTACAGAAACTCGGCTGGGAGTTATTGCCACATTCCCTGTACAGTCCTCACCATTTCCACATGTTTGGGCCATTAAAGGAGTTCCTTGGAGGCCAGGGTTTCAGATGTGAAGCAAGCTATCTGAACATGCTCTGGCGTACTGAGAAAACAGCTCCAGACATTACACTTCAAAAGATGTTAGTTGTTGACAGTAGGGCTTGGCAATTTCGCTCCCAATGAAATTTCGCATTGATTTTGAAATTCTACTATTGACCTATAACGCACTAAATGGTCTCTCACCACACTACCCGAGTGAACAGTTAGTGCTTTAAGATCCTCCACACCTACTACGATCAAAGGTGCTGGCTGCTTGTCAGTACCTCGTATTATGAAAACTACAGCAGGGGGCAGATTTTTCTCCAAAGTTATGGAATTGCCTTCCAATTAATGTTCAGGACTCAGACACCATTTCAGTGTTTAAGTTTAGGCTGAAAACCTATTTATTTAGCCAAGCCTTTTGTTAATCTTCTGGTCATAGAATATTCAGAGCAGAATATCGTTCTGTGGAACTCGTGGGTGTTTGGATACTGTCTTTCCCCACTCTCATTGATGGTGGAGTGACTGGTTGCTTTACTTCCCAGGGAGCATCTAGTGGAAGTCCTAAAATAGAAATTTGCTGTCAAATTTGTAAACTTTTTATTAACATGGTGCTGCAGTTTTGTTTACAGTGGTTTAACACACCTTTGTTTTTTTCATATTGTCAGCCCTAGTTCACAGAAGTTGTATATATATGTATTAAATACAGATTGATCTACCTTGTTTCCACCACACTTATCATCAACACAGGGAGAATAAATCTGTACAAGTTGTACTGGACAAAGTTTTAGAACTGATGCAGTGATTATTCTCCCACCAGCGTTAGCAGGACCATAGATCAGACGAGTGAGGAGACCATAACGAGGCTCGTGGGTGAATGCCATGAGAGATTTCCACCTCAAGTGAGGAGACAGATACTGACATGCAGCTTGTGGTTAATGAAACGGTGGCCCTTATCTATCATTTATCATTGCGAAGATTTCTTTAAAACGTGAAGTTTTTCTTGTCTTTGAATCTTTTATATGGAAAGAAGACAACTCCATGACTACTGATGTTCACCAGTTCACCATTTTACCAGAGAAGAAATTCTGTCAGTCTAGCCAGTCATTTCGGGCTGTGAAGGACACATGTGAGGCAGCCTTGAAATTTGACCAAAATAAGTAACCTTAGTAGACTCATGTCCTTGAGCTGTCTTTTGAATGGGACACACTTTATTTTGGGAGCACAAATGCTGCCCAAGAGTGTCGCTTACATAACAGGCCTTGTAGAAGACAAAAAGCAGGGGTAAAACCACTCACCCTCTCATCGTCTATACCACTTTACCCTGTATATAGAGCCTATCCCAGGAGACTTAGGGCACCCCTGGACAGGGTACCAATCCATCACAAGGCACACACATGTGCAACCATGTACACAGACCCCGAGGCATGAACCGATTCCGGACCCTGGAGATGCAAGAGGACTACGCCACCGGGCCACCCTGGGGTAACGACAATCATTTTAAACCCTCCTTATCAGTTTATACTGGTGACACGAATATTGGCATGCTTTTTATTTTTAAAATTAAATCTTAGCGACTACTATAACTGATTAATGTACCGCATATGCTGTTCATTAATTACGTTTTGTAATCAGATTCATGATTCTGTGGATCTGCTGTGACCGGACAGGAGTGTTACCGTGTGCTAAGCGATCTGTGCAGATGGTCTCGCAGCACTGATGATGTCATTCTGCTAACAGACTGTTGCTGTGAGTATGTGTGTGTGTTTGCCTGAGTAAGGCTGACCTGAGTTACGCCTACAGATGGCTCTGTGATGAGCATAAAACAAATCCACACTGACAGCAGCAAAGCAGCTCTACGAGTAAAGAAGCTGCATGAATATTGCTGTCCTGTTTGTAAACAGATGGACTTGTCACTCCTTAAATAACAGACGACCGCAAACGCGCTTGCAGAAATTTCCTGCACTCCACATTTATAGAAAAGGTTAGTGCCAGATATCCCAGTCCACCACTTCTGGTTGCAGTTATCGTCGCATATGGGCGTCTGGCTGCTGAGCATGACCCCATGTAGCCTGCTTGTGGTGTGTGTGTGTGTGTGTGGTGTCTCAGATGAGTTCTACCTGGTGGTCTTGGACTTAGCTGATGTAAGCAGTTTTTCTGTAATGGCTTGTGACTGCAGTCGTGCAATAGTTTTAGAAGAGAAAAGGATGGGTTCCCTGTAGAGTCCGAGGATGGGTTCCCTGTAGAGTCCGGTTCCTCTCAAAGTTTCTTTCTATTGTTTCTTAGGGAGTTTTTCCTTTGCCCTGCATCAAGCAAAAAATCAAATAAGGGTACTTAAAATTACTGGAATTGGGATAAGAACTGTCCAATGGATTATTAACACCTGAAAGGATAGTGCTGAACCTTTACGAAAGAAAAACACTACTGAATGTCTGTGATTGGAGATCACTTGATGCTTCACGCTTGCTGAAGTTGCATCGTGAAAAGATGACAGTAAAAATCACAGCTATGTTCAATAGTGGCAGTACAGTGGCTTAGTGGTCGCCTTGCACCTACAGGGCCGAGGGTTCGATTCCCGCGTCAGGATCTGTGCGCATATAGTTTACATGTTCTGCCCGTGCTTGGTGGGTTTCATCTGGGTATTCCAGTTTCCTCTCACAGACCAAGACATGCAGATTAGACTAATTGGTGTACCCAAATTGCTTGTAGTGTGTGAATGTGCATCTGAACATTGATTGAACGTCGGACTCTACTTGAAGTGATTCTTTGCAGGGGGGATTTACGGAGTTTGCAATCTTTTTTTTGGCCAGGCCGTGTGTCAGGAGTAAGTGTAAATCTGTTAAAACCTCTAAAATTGAAACAGAAAAAGACAAGATTAAACTGAACATTATAGATGTTATAGGCAGGATGTGAATCCATAAAACTCAGTAGGAACATTCCCACAACCTTATGCTTCCACCACCATGCTTTGCTGTCAGAATGGCGTTGTTTTGATGATGAGTCGTGTCAGTATTCAGGACAAAACTTAATTATGTGTAAACTTAATAATTAGATCAAAAATAACGAACTAAATCTGTAGCAATTATATAAAACACAGATTTCACAAGAAAGCATCCAGCGTTGGTGAATATCCACACGGCTGGGATTCAACGTACAACCAAAATGTCAAGTAACTGATATTTTGGACACAGTATGGCTACCTGTCTGTTTACTTTTGGCCCATTAATGGAAATAGATCCTGATGGAGCTACACACACTTTATAGCCTCTCAGATTTATGCATTTGCGTTAAAGATGTTTGCGGTAAACTTAGATTCTTTTTTTATTGGACAAGCATTCACAAGTCAGAACTACTGTAATCCTTATTGATTAAAAATATGTATTTGTAATGATAAAAAATATCATTTACAATGTCCACTGATAATGACACTAATTTTAATCCAGAACAAATTCGAACCAGGAAGTGGAATTTTATGTCAAAACAGAGACGCGGATTGTGATAAAAACAGCGCAACATCCCAGTGTGGTTAGATTAAGTATCAGTAATTCTTGGAACACTGCTTGACTAAAAGCAATTCAATGGACTGGAACGAACTGTTTAATAATGCAATAGGAGCTAGGCTAAACATTTTCATATACAAGAAGAGAGGTCTCTGACTTACAGTAATAACACTACATGCATTACTGTATAAGACTTCATAAAAAAACAAGCTAATCCAGGACTAACACCGACCAAGTGAACACAATCAGTGGCAGAGACAGCACTACGGCAAAATCAAAGACGGGATGTTAAAAAATATCAGCAATGGGAATTGTGAAGCATGCTCATGGCGGGTTACGGTAAGTGATATTTAAATTGGGACGTGACCCAATTTCATGCATAATTGACATATGGGTAGCTGCTAATTATCGACTGGGTTATGGGTGTGAAGCATGAATGGGTCAATAAGCAGAAGGAGTTTACTTACACCGTGCTCGACTGAACATCATTCCAGCCCCTGCTTAGGTTCTGTTTCAGCTCGCTTAACGTCGTCATGCCCAGCAGGTGCTTCAGCTCAGCCTGACGCTTCTCTTTAGATTCCAGCACTTGTTTCAGAGAGACAATTTCTTCCTCCAACTGGCAAAAGACATACAGGTGTTTCCATTGAAATGCATACTTGGCTGCTTTCTCACCAGGTACAATTAATTCATCCCATGGCCCGGGGCGATTGCCGTCCCCTTCCCTCTCCTCCACTGACCAGTTTTGCATTTCAGTGGTGGCCAAAGGTATTAAATTCGTTCTTGCCTATCTGGCTAAAGAGTTGTGCTAATTAACTGAAAACCGTCTACGTGACAATGGTATTCAGCTTCTTTAGCCTTGGCCTGGGTCATCTCTAGACCTAAACTAAAGACCTGTACGTGATCTTCAGGAGGAAATCAAGCGGGCGTGGATTGTCTTTTCATGCAGATGTCTTGTGATTCTATTCCCAGCAGAATCCAACAGGTTTAGAATAAAGGACTTCATATTAAATATTGATTGTTGTATAGCAATTCCATTGCATAAAATAACAAATATTATCATTATATGTGATAATGTCATTAACACTTTGAATTTCTTCTGTAATATGCCTCAATACTTTTGGCCAACGCTATAGTAATATTGTTTCGTAGTTGGTTTGCAAGCCGCCAATAAACACATAATAAACGAGTCAACCTTTGCGCTAAGCCTAATATTATGGATATTTCAGGAAAAAACTCTCGCATGCTGTCCTACTTTATCAGATGTGGTTGTGTAGCTCAGAGGGTGTAATTAGCACACGCTCTGCATACAGATATATCAGAGGAGACAGACGGAGTTGATGATGTCACACACTAAACAGCCACTTCCTGTTACGCTACCTTTTAAAATGATCCCTGCCCAGGAATAACACAGAGTGTTCAAATTGCAAAAGTACCAAACTTTGGGGGTCAACCGTACTGGAAGCCATGCCCAAGCCCGGAGTGTGTATGCAGCCATGGTTGGTTTGGTTGCCCTGTAATTGATCAGACAAAAATCAGTAGCTAACTTATTGAACTTGTGAATTTTCGCCTTGAGTACTGAAATTTTGCAAGAAATTCAGCTCGGCACACAAAGCATTTTTGGTATATGAGCGAACAAACTCAAACTTTTCAAACAAACTTTTCGAACCGAAAACCAGCCAAGTTGCGCATACAGTACGTCCGGAAGCCGTTCAAAGCTTGTTTGCATCAGTGGAAAGACAAGAGAAGTAAAGACGTAACACCATGGGTCCCAAGAATGTTAACAAGGACGGTAACAAGAAGTGCCAAAAGGAATCATAAGTTAAGGTTAAGTGAGTTTTTTAATGTCTACTTATTTCATGTTTTTACTACATTTATGTCTTTTCTAAATATTTAAATTGTTTTTATTTGCAAAAATATGATTATAGTTTTGTTTTATAGGTTTGTTTTGTAAATTGGTAATACTGGTAATATTTCTGGGTGGTTGGAACGGATTATCTGCATTTACATTATCTCCAATGGGAAAATGTGTTTCGCAATATGGAATTTCAACTTAAGAACTCATTTTGTATGCAGAGGTACCAGCATGACTTTTCTCCCCTCCATTTTTTTCTTAGTCTGTATTAATGACTGTACAAGCAAAGCAGGATGGTTTATGAGTATATGAGTAAAATGAAACTTGTGTTTCACTCTGTATTGTGTTCCTCAACCTGAACTGTCTGTCATTCGTGCATGGTAATCGATCTACATCGGTCAGATTGCACCTGGGCTGATGTGTGTAGTGCGGCAGGGTGTGGGACGAGGGAGCTTCGAGGTGTGTTGAAGCACTGTAAACAGCATTATGTTTAAACATACACACCAAATGGAAACATTTGTTTTTGCAAAAGTCAATAATGATTAGGGGTTTGTGTTTTTCTTTGGTTGTTGAATCCAGGAGACAATTATAAAAGAAAAAAACTAACAACCAGGACACGGAGTCTGCCTGTCCCCAGCAGTCACGTGAGCTGCAATGCGACAGATAAAACGAACAGGGGTTTTCTCTTACTCTGCAACACTATTACTGTAGTTACAAGATGTGGAAATCTGGATCTTGACTTTTCACAACCGTATGTCAAAATTATTGCAGTTCCTGCTTGATTTGCTTGGTTTAAAAGTGTCCTGATACACGCGTTACAGTACTTCCACATACTGTAGGCATTACACCCTTCCCCTGTGACATACAAGCTTTCTACTCCCTTATTTAAAACAGCTTCTACTAGTCAATCATGAGGAAGACAGGCACTAGTTTAAAGCAAAAGTAGGAAGCATATCAATGCTGAGTTGGAGTTTTTATATAAAACATCCGTTACTTTTTGTCTTCTGATGAATTTCCTCTCCGTAACACTGTGTTTCTGATAAATAGGTGACAAAAAGTACCTTGATCAGCTCGTTGTGCATTCCTTCTCTCTCTTCTTCTGTCATGGTATTGTTCAGGTCCACCTCTGACTCCATGTCCTGCACTACTTCCTGCCCTGGCTCCTTTCCCAGGAGTCCTGAAACAGCAAAACCACAATAAAGCAGAAGTCTGTCAATGATTGTTCCTGAAATAGAAACTGTCACTACTGATGATCATGAGGTTTTACTTTACTGGAATATGAGAGATGTTCAAATTCAATCTGGGACCCATGATTGTGCAGAATAACAGAACACAGCTATTAGGGTAAAAACCCCCTTTATGTCGCTATATAATCCCCCGCTATGCTAATGCACTTATCCCAGTGTTTCACTAGTGCTTGGATATTATCAAGGTAGAAGGTTTTCTCAGTACACCTGCTTCACTTGTGAAACTCTGGCCTACCAGGAACTCCTTTAATGGCTCGACCATGTTGAAATGGTTCAGAGCGAGGTCAGGACTGTACGGGGGGATGAGGCAAAAACTCCCAGTCGAGCTCCTGTGAAGTGCAATGATTGCATGTACAGTTCACACAGACAGAAATTCATGCGTTTCACTCGCTGAATGTTCCTGGGAACGACTGCCAATCACGGACATACAGCCTTCTTTAAAATTTCCACCATTCAGATGTTTTACCACGGCTAATCACCGTACCTGTGCTGGATGTTTTCTGTAAATGTCAATCAGTTTTACGCCTTCTTTTATGAGAAATTCCATCACATGTTCTGGTGTAAATTGAACACCTATAATCCATATAATAATTCTATGTATCATTGTTTCTCATGGATTTCTCAAACTAAAGAAAATGACCCAAATCATTCCAACTGGCGATTCCAACTTAACTGGACACTGATTTGCCAGTTGGAGGACGCTGATATAATAAAATGGGTGTTTACTGTATATATGCTCAAAGCATTTAATCAAAATATAACACATCTGAAAAATGTTACAGTTAAAAAAGAACTATGATTGGTTAGAGGCTCGACTATGTACAAAATGGTGAGCCAATCGGTGCGTTTTCCTTAGCCAGAAACCCAGTGCTTAAAAGTTAACACAGGTGGGAGAGAGTTGTTCTCAAAGAGTTTATGAATCAGAAATGGAAGCAAAATTTCCCTCCTGGAAACTCGTCACTTGTCACATCACCTAATGTTACCACCACGATGGGCAAACGTGCAGAAAGAGTATATTCCCATGAGAGAGAAACGATCATGGTCAAGTGTTTACATGGCTAATATTTACCTACTAAATGGAATATCAAGGGTTTACATCACCCCTCTCATTCTGATTGAAAAATCAGTCCAGATTGAGGCGCTTACAGTACATGATTGATTTTTATTCTAATAGGACTATGTGTCAGATTATTAGAGAAATATTAATGGTCCACGTAAACACACCTATTGTATCTCTATGACAATCATCGTCATGGATTCATCATTTATTTAGCCAAATCATCTCCTCATACACAATATATATATATTAGTTTGTGTAAGACTCTCCTATACTTTAGATCTCTTGTCATGACCTTATCATGGAAGAAAATGTTCAGCCCAGCTCTAATTCACTGGAAGTTTTCCACTTACAAGCTAAATACCAACAACTCTGCAAGTAAGTGGCTTATCTTTTCGTTTCTGGTTGAATTTAGTCCTTTTAATTAGAAACACAGCAGGTATTTTATGGTCATCACAGCTGGATAGCAGTTTAAACCTTGGAGTGATATGGAGTAAGCGACAGAGAGTTATCCCATGGTGTGCCATTTACATTGGGGATTTATACAGGCTCTAATGAGAAAAGGACACATCGGAGCACTCCGAACTCAATCACATTAGGTGATGTGACAAACTCAAACTTCTTTTGAGAGGAATGTCTACCTCTCAAAAGAAATTGAAGGTCAGTTGATGAATGCTCAAATACAAATACACATTCTCTGAGTAGTAGTAGTGTTGTAGTAGTACATCTATTCTTCTAGGAACCTCTGTAGTCCAACTACGGGGCCAATGGTGACTGTTCCCATTTTTACGACGCATGGAGTGCATGCTACCGAATGTTACACGCTAATGAAGTGCATGGACAGTAGCAGTAGTAGTAGTGTATGATTCCTGATTTATACTAAAGGAACCTGCATTTGTTCACTATTCCTGTGCAGACTAACAAAAGGGGCTTTATGGACATTAGTATGAATATGATATTGTGAACAATAATATACTGTTTATGGGCCAAGTAGTACGGAGTAAGGAGTAAACATACCATTACAGTACGTATTAGTAACTAGCCCAAATTACTACTCAGTGAGTTGTTCAAACAATCATAAAGCTCAGCAATAAACACAGACTTTACTGCACCACGTAAGACAACCATTAAGCTTCCAACAACGGTCAAGTTTGTGACAGCGTGGCATGAGGAAGCGGAGGTCAGAGACCAGCGTTTCGCCACGCCGTTGCATCATCTGCGATCTGGAGTAATCTCGGGGATTATGGGACAGGATTTATCTCAGCTCGTTGTCACTGCGCGTGTACATCAAGACGTGATGAACGTACTGAGACGATCTACAGTATGATCAGCTGCGTGTTTGAACATCACATGTTTTTCTCCTTACACAAACCTGTAAGACCTACCTGCTTGGAGATCCTCTTCTTCATTTGATTAGCAAAAAATAAGGAAAAAAAAAAAAAGACATGAAACAGACCTGTATGATACGAGGAAGTAGAACTTACACGATTATAAGCCGGACTTCTGTCTGATTCTAACATCATGCAAATTTTCATCACAGCATGGAGGAACACAACGGAAGCCACTGTTCTAAGCAACACTAAAACACACCACACTTTCAAACCTCATGCAAGGCCGCACGTCGAACATATTCACTTTTGCATGATTGTTAATAATAATAATAATAATAATAATAATTGCTTGAATTTGTATTCTTTAAAATTTCATGTCCAAAGGCATCTATTAGACAGCTGCTTTCTGCTTTATTGACTTTCCTGTTACAAGGAATCATACACTGCCTGGCTCCAAAAAAAAAAAAAAAAAAACCTGCTGACTCAGAAGGGTCAAATGATTGGCCTGTCTGTCCAACATATTATTATAACCTGGAAGGATAGTGCGGAACTGCCTACACTGCAAAAGGAATGTGACAAGAAAAACATCACGATTGACCGTGATCAGGGATCGCTTGGTGTGAAAAATGTGTGGTCAGGACAAATCTCAGCTATGTTAAATAGTGAAAATAAAAGCATTTCCACATGTACAATGTGATGAGAAAAAGTGTAATGAGGATAAAAGGCTTCAGTTTCTTAGGGAGCACAAATATTGGAAAATAAAAGGTCATGTGGTCTGAGTCTTGATTGACCCTGTTTTAGAGCCATGTGTGTGTCAGGGTAAGAATGTAGGGTAATGAGTGAAGTGATGGACATCCCTCTGGAGGCCGTGTTATGATCTGGGGTTGCTTCAGTTGGTCAGGTCTAGACTCAGCAACGTTACGTAGCAATAAAATACCTGAATGTTCCATGGTCACTACGTTGCATCAGTTGTGTGATATATCATTTAGCCTAAAGTGTAATAACTATGTAATTTGTCATTCATAGTCAAAACTATTACTGTAAATAATCTAAATGTTTGAATTTAAACATAACTCAAGTAATTGAGTAAATTCAAGTACATTCAAATGTGAAGATGTAATTGCATTTCAAAAGGCCTGACTGTGATACCCAGGTCCTGGAACTGTTCATACAAATTACATAAAGTGTGAATTGTTTAAATACGAGGTGGTATGAAAAAGTTTTGAGACTAGTTCTGTAACACACCAGAAGATGGTGCAAGTTAGAAGTTAGAACAAAGAATAGCCGCGAAATTCTGTGTGAGACCGGGCAAATCTGCCACAGAGACATTTGACAATATAGCATCTTCGACAAGATGCTGCAACGAGTCATTCGTCATCACTGGACTTAAGGTTTCTTCCTTAGCTTTGTTAATTTATGTTGTTAATTCATGTTGTATGTAGCACCTTGGTCCTGCACTGTAAACCCTAATGCTCAAAGTAATTACACATATTGAGTACTGTTAACTCAAATAATTACAATTAGTTCCAATTAATAAACCTTGGTGAGTATTTAGAACTTTTTGGTATTTACGTTAGCTGAACAAATTTGATATTTTAATTAACTGTAAGTACTTAAGTAACTGTCACCTTAAAGTTCCACCAACTTAAAATCTTTTCAGCTTTTCAGTGATTTTGTGTCTGACGTCATCAGGGCAATAGGGTCAGTGGAAGGTGTTTCGCCTGCCATGCAAAAGGCCCGAGTTCAATTCCCAACAACTGGATGAATTGCCTGTCCCAAGCTCAGATAAAATGGGAGGGTTGCATCAGGAAGGTTATCTGGTGTAAAACCTGTGCCAAGCTTGTGTGCGGATGGGTTTACAGTGTGGAGGAACGTTGCTTCGTTTCACTGTGTACTAAACTCTACATGGTTGAAATGACAATAAAAGACTTGACTTGGAAGACAACAAGAGACCTTCAACAAGCTCAAGAAGGTCTCAAGAAGACCTCTAACAAGCTCAACCTACCAAAATGTCGAAACCAACTTGTGTATGATAATCGTCATACGGAACAGTCCAGGCAATCCTCACGTGTGATTTGAACATGAGCCGTGTTGCTGACTAAGTCCAAGTCTCAGTCTGCCATGGACTACGCCAAGAACCTTCATGTCAGGGATTGTTACTGTGATGAAACTTGTATGTACGGTACGACCCTGAGACGAAGCAACAGTCTTCGCGACGCAAAAAGCTGAGGTAGGTCCGCAGCTCGACCGAGTGCACACTCATAGTCTTTTTTCGACATTTGCATCATCAGGGTCCAGACTGTCAATAGCGAATTCTTCTGCCAAGTTTTAGGGCATCTGAGGGAGGACGTACGACAAAAACTACTGGATCTGTCTCACGTGAATCTCAAAACTTTTTGATACCTCCTCGTATGGTGAGCCTCATCCTTGATTATATGATGGCTGTACTTAATAACAGGTTACACTTTCTCTTACACATACTCTAGATCTATGAGGTATACTGTATAATTATGGATTTGTCCCTCATTCCTGAAGCAAATATAACCATTATATTCTTTTTTAATGCACAATCACCAACACTTGGGGTTCCTGGTCTTTAACCTCACACCCTTCTGACAATCCTGAGAGTGGATCTTTTGACTTACTGTATGGGTGTGTGTGGGTGTGAATTGACAAATGTACAGTATGCTTTAATGTATAAATCACACACACTTAAAACCTTAATGTTCATCATTTTAACATCAGCTTACCACATTCGTCTGCTTCGGGTGTCAGAATGCTTGAAGTCAGCTCTGTGAAGATTATAAACATGCAGAAACATGGCAGCACACAAGGTTGAGTACAGTATACCCCTTACACACAGGGTTGCATGCCAGACTTTGTAAAATACAGCTGCACTTTTTATAGCAATGCAGATAGTATAAGCCAAGTCACAAGATTTCAGCTGTTTAGCTCAGAGCGAGCGAACTGGCCTTGGGTCAATCATACGGTCCAGTATAGCAGTTATATAAAGAAATGTAAGCTAAAATAAGATGCAGGAGCAATCAGCTGAGCTAAATATCCCAGTCAATCCCATGACCTTGCTTAGGCGCAAACTGATATGATCAGGCATATAATAACACTTTTATCCAGGATCAAAAGCACATCCAGAACCCATACCACTCTTTGATCACTCACATACACTGTTACACTGTAAACCAGAGTGTGTTTAATATTTTACAATAACAGGCAAAGTAATTTAAAGTCCACGCTTTGACATTTTAAAGATCAAAGGAGCACAAAAGAAAAAGACACACAACAACAGAGGATCTGAAGCTCACCTTGCTGTCTTTGCTCCATGTCTCTGCAGTTTAGATGAGTGGTTTCAGCCTGCAGAGTCAACAGAACTTTTAGTTTAGTGCACTTCAACTCAGCTGCTGTTTAATCCTGGGTAACTCCCACATTTGACTCTGGTTTCGTGTTGCCAAGTCATCATTACAGAAGTACCCGGGTTGCCAGGTTGAAGATGAGAAGTCAAACCCTCAGGTTGAACTTGAAATGTTGTTTCTGTTTTTTTTCTGTGTGTATATAAAATATGTATTTTTTTTCACAACTGAATCTAAGAAATTTTTTTAAACCATTTAACCAAAAAAAAAAGTATAGACACATCAGAAAAACCAAAATTTTGCAATATTGCTACGCATTATATAAGAATATATATGATAATATCATTCATATTATATCAATACAATGTACTTCATACTTTGTGTGTGTGTGTGTGTGTGTGTGTGTGTGTGTGTGTGTGTGTGTGTGTGTGTGTGTAAATGTTTTGGCTGACTATATATTTTTTGGCTGACTCTGTCCATATAAGAAAAATAGACATAAAGCATAGGTTACTTGGCGTTCCCAAATTTTCCGGCACCATCGTTGATGCTATCATGTGAACATCAATAGAGAGATATATATTTTTCATATTTACAAAATAACAAATAATTGGTTTATATGAATAAATATTACACCTTAGTAAGTGCTCCATGTCTGTCAATGTACCGTATAACACACATTGTTTTTTTGTTTTGAGAAAATTATAAGTTGTCAATCTGGCAACCTGGATGAGGAGGAGGGTTAACACAGAGACAGCCAGCAGTGTAACTGTAAAGTATGATGTGGTCACTGCAGACATTTCTCATTAAAAAGAAGAACAACAGCAATTACTACTACTACTACTACTACAACTATTACTACTACTACTACTACTAATAATAATAATACTTTCTCCCCTTTTCAATAAAGCTTTGTTTATAAATCTAACTACGCGTTGTAATTACAGGACTGTCCAGTGTTGCCGTTGTAAAACTGGAAATAGGAGTTATGTATTTAAAAGAAAAATGGTTACCAAAATGGTTTAATGGTCATTAAACTGTAAATGTTCGTGTATTTAGAGCAACAGCGCCATCTGCTGGGCAACAAGAGACTTTTTTTTTTTTTTTTTTGCTAACTGTTATTGCTGATTATTTCTACAACTATCTCAAAATGAAGTTGTAAGATTTTTTCCCCTCGATTCATTTTCCTTTTTAAGTAACCTGCAAGCCAAATTAAGTCATCTTTACAATAATAAGTTGTAGTCATACTAAGTAACAAGACAATAAAATCATAATAATCATGCTATAAATAACTAGCATGTTTTAGTGCTAACAATAACACTTAACAGTTTAGGGTGTTTTACATGTTTCATGTATTAAATGCATTTCTTAAATGTTATTTTAAATAAAAAAA
>JAAGKR010003341.1:7095-76060 GCA_011419295.1 Clarias macrocephalus | reverse complement strand
TCTCTCTCTCTGTCCCCCTCTCTCCCCATCTCTCTCCCTGTCCCCCTCTCTCCCCATCTCTCTCTCTGTCCCCATCTCTCTCTCTGTCCCCCTCTCTCTCTCTGTCCCCCTCTCTCTCTCTGTCCCCCTCTCTCTCTCTGTCCCCCTCTCTCTCTCTGTCCCCTCTCTGCCCCCCCTCTCTCTACTAATCTGAGACTCCCGCTGGGATGAACACAGCTGACACTATGAGGTTGTTTCTGAGAAAAGCAGAGGAAAATAGACCGACTGATTCTGCCCTACTTGGGTTTAGAGGCAAAGCTGTGCGTGTGTGTGTGTGTGTGTGTGTGTGTGTGTGTGTGTGTGTGTGTGTGTGAGAGAGAGAGAGCGTGTGTGTAACTGTACAGTAACACTCATCTGTACGCAGTGTTACATCCAATTTTCTCAAGAACTTACAGCACGCATGATTCTCTCATACACTACACGTTACAACAACACATGGCACAACACCATGCATTACAAACAACACAACATCACACACCACCAAATGCCACAACACCAAACACCCCTCAACACTATAAGCTACAACACCACACCATGCATTACAAACACCACTCAAACACCAACTACCACAGCACCGATACACCATGTGACATGACCACTCCCGGCATTACAAACACCACGACAAAACAATACACCATGTGACACGACAACACCAGATATTAGAAAAACCACATCACGCTTCAACACCAAACAAAGCAACATCACCACACATTACAAACACCGTTGCGTCCTTTAACGCCACATGCCACGGCACAGCACCACACAGGATGTGACGCAGCACCATGCACAACACCAAGGACCAAAAACCGAACACCACCACACAATGTTCAACACCATAAACAACACTAATCAACACCTCAACACTCACAGTATATTACATATATATTACACCCGTGTACACACCACCAACCCCACAACACAATGGAGAGTCTGTGCATCTGTACTTCTCTTCCCACACCATGTGACACATGGAAAGTTTTGAAAATGGGTTTCTGTGTACTAACGTTTGTGGGCAAAGCATGAAATTATCAACACACACACACCTTGGCGGCGTGACGGTGCCAGCGCAGGTGCTCTGTGAAGCTGTCGAAGCTGATGTAGTAGGTCTGACTCTGAGGCCCGGCTGAGCTGAAGGCCAAACAGTGGCTGTGTTTCTTCACCTCCTCTACCTACACACACACACACAGAAAAAAAACAATATCACCTTCAGGCAGTACCACAAAGATGTGAAGTTATTAAAGGTCATAAGGTTTGTGTTTTTTTTGTAACGACCTGCATTTTAATTCGACTCACGGCTTGAAATCTACATTCTTTAGGACCACGTGGGATTCGTTTCATCAGTACATCATTTATCCAGCGTGAATAAGTCACTCGGGCGTTAATCACGGTGGTTTATGGCTTGACTTTCTCGAGTAAAAGGATCAAGCTGTCGAAAGGGGCGTTTAGGAACATCGTTCACAAACATGCTTGATCAGTTTGCTGTATAAAGTTTGCCGCGTTATTCATGGACTAGAGCTCAAACAGCGAGGGGGGGTGTGGGTGGGGGTTAAAAATAAACACGGTTAGCAATTAACCTGAAGAGCACAACAGGAAGTAGTGTTGGGTGTAGAGGCCGAAAGGGGATGAGGTAGAGGGGCGAAAACAGTCCCGACTCCATCTCCATATCCTAACGAAAGTCAGAAAGGTTTGAAGATCAAAGTAATTCAATTACATCGTCCTTCTTTAAAGGCAAAATGTTCATTTCAAAACATTGCCTCGAAAAAAACTACCTTCATGGCAGGATGTGCATTTTAATACGATTAAAATTGTTACCATTGCCTCCATTAGAGGCAGGATGTGCATTTTGCAACATTTAATTCCTCCAATAAGATATAATTAATAACTTTCCTTTAATAAGAGGCAGAACGTGCAATTGTTCGTATTGCCACTATTATAGAAAGGATGTGCATTTTATTTAGTTGTTTATTTAAATTGTTAAATAAAGGTAGGACTTTTTAATGAGTTTAAGTTGTTAAGATTAGAGGCAGTATGTGTATTTGATTTAGATAAGGTTGTTCCTATTGCCTCTATTAGAGGCAGGGTACATTTTTAAGAGTTATGTTTCTAATGATCAGGAGCAGGATGTGTATTTTAATTAGAATAAGTGGTCATCGCTGCCTCCATTAGAGGTAAAATGTGCAATATAATTACAATGAGGTGTTCTCTAATTGCCCCCTGGTTAGAGCCACAACAATCCTTTTGAATATTTTAAGTTGTTAACATTGCCTCTATTAGAGGAAGGACATGCATTTTCTATTGATTAAGTTGTTAATACTGCCTCTATTAGAGATGGGCTGAGCATTTTATTTGGATTAAGTTGTTAATATTAGATGCAGGATGTGCGTTTTGCATTTTTATTTAAATTAGGTTATTGATACTGCCTCTATTAAAGGGCAGAATGAACAATTTAGTGTTTTTTTTTTTTAAGTTGTTAATACTGCCCCTATTAGAGGCAGGACATGCATTTTATTGTGCTGTTTATTTAAGTTGTTAAGACTGCCTCTTTTAGAGGCATGATGTACATTTTATTAAGAGTAAATTGTTAATATGACCTCTATTAGAGGAAGGACGTGCTTTTTCAATTAAGTTGTTACCATTGCCTCTATTAGAGGCAGACTGGGCATTTTATTTAAATTAGGTTTCAATACTGCCTCCATTAGGGACAGAATGCACTTTTTTTCTTGTTTATTTAAGTATTTAAGTAACTTGTTACTATTAGAGGCAAGAAGATAATTTTGAATATTTTAAGCTGTGAACACTGCCTCAATTAGAGGCAGGTAGAACAGTTTAATGACGCGTTACTCTGTTGCTGTGTTTGTCGTGCGTTTTGAACAGTGTAGGACGTTACCTTTCCCCCAATCAGGGGCAGGATGTGCATTTTGCCGGCGTGGCTGGCTTTAATCGAGGACACCATCAGGCACGTGCCGCACAGGATGACGTGCCGGCGGCTCCAGCGGTTCACGGGCAGCTGCAGTTTGCCTTTGCGTACGTTGTACGTCCCGGAGAGCTGCACCCGCTCCGAACTTGCCACGTTGTACGGCTTGCCTGCAGACAGAAACACAGACAAGGTTTACGATAAACAAACGGAGCGGCAACAGGGAACAGAATTCCAAAGTCCAGCGTCTTTCTCCTGTAAGTCACACCGGCGTGGCGTCTCGGACACGACCGGCAGCTGATCCCGTGGTCCGACTGAACACACCTCACATTCCTCACATCAAAGTGGGACAGGGAGGTTCAGCGGGGTCAACGTGTCCTGACAGTCGAGTATAGTATGCTGATTATTTTAAGTCTAAATCTCGTTTTTTTTTTCCTTTTAAATGACACTTTTTTTTTTACTAATTAGCTAGGTTAGCTAGCTTATGTCAAGTTTAGTTATTTAGAATTATTGTTTATTATTTAAAACATACCGTTGATGAAAACCATAGAGGTGAATCGGGTTTAAAACTATACAGTATTGTAATTACCCGACATACCAACAAGTCCAATTTGTTCGTAAGTCCGATAAACACTGTCCAGGTACTAGAATACGGACACAGTCGGCTATACACAGTATAAAACTAACATGCTGCATGATCTTGGCCAACGGTTGAACGTTTCGTGTTAAAAGATCGAGCGGTGTCTGCCATCTTTTCTGCAACCTCAACCATTCTCTCAATTATTTTTACTTTTTGTCTCCATCATTTTATCCTGACTGTTGGGTGTTGGCGGGATTTTGTTGTTTATACTCCAGAAATTTAGCTTTATCATTAACAAAAAGGAATATCTTTGAAATCGGCTCACTCAAGGAGGTTAAAATATCTGAACCACGAAGTTCATGGAACACCTGCATCATCCTATCTAGTTCTCGTCTGACAAACAGAAATAGAAAAGGGAACAAATGTGAAATACTGGAACGTGGAACAGTGACCGTCCCATGTCCGAGATGATGTCTCTCCACCCGAACACGCCAGCCAAATAAAGAAGCGCATGGACGAGTGTACAGGATGAGGGAGGAGAAGGAAGAGGACGGCACTAGAATAAACCCCTTAACCCTCCCGGATGAGATCCTGCCAGGACGTCCTGTGTACACGAGCACGGGAAACAGCAGGGAACCCGAGCACAGACGCACGAGTCACGGCGCGAGCGCACTCGAATCCTGAGCGGCTTTCGGGTTGGTCAGGGGAATGATGAAGTGAACCGCGTGGCGTCAGCGATCGGTGGCAACGCGGACCGGACTATTTATATCTCCAGAGTTTCCTCTGACAGAAAGCGAAGATGAGTGTCGAGCTGGGGGTGGGGCCAATCTAGGGACGCCTTCCACTCCTGCAGGGGGGCGTGTAGGGAGTGCGTAGGAGTTAAGGGGGAAGCAAGCAAGCTGTGGGCCACTTAATATGGCTTCCTTCCTTCTGTGCTGGTTCAGGAAAGTCCAACAACAACAAATCAAATTTATAACAAGTCTTTATAACTATAAGCTTCAGAAGCAGTGAACTTATTTATATATGTATACACACAAATATAATTTGATTCTCATACAGCAAGTGAGAGATACCAATGTGTGTGTGTGTGTGTGGGGGGGGGTACATGTGTGTACATGATTAAAAATAGGGAACACTGCAAAATAATAACAATGATGATAATAAGCACAAGCACACTGCTGCAAAATGTGTGTGTGGTGTGTGTGTGGATTGTTTATTAGAATAAGTGAAAGTTTCTGGATTTTCAGATACTGATATTCAGATATTTCAGAAATTTTTCCATATAAACACCACCTGTAAATACGCATACACATTTATAAAAAGAAACACATTCACTAAATCCAACGTCATGCCCTTTTATGTCCGGAGTGTCCGTTAATTTTTGTTTCAAAATTCAAATCTTTCAACGGTCTCAACTGTCATTCAGATGAAACTGCCGATTTCACAAAAAAAAAAAAAAAAAAGTGCATTATACTAATAATGCAAAAAATTAAGATATTGCAACATGAACAACAGATTAATGTATTTTGTAGGTATTTTTTCTTTTTAAGAAACTTTTTTTTTTTTTTAACAGGTCATGGGCTTCTAGAAACGTCCAGCAATTTTTCTAATAAATTTTGTAAAAGCGTTTAAAATGATTATTGTTCGAAGCGAGTCAGTGTAATGCTGATCAATAAAATCATCAGAGGTTAGTTTTCTGCATTATATGTATAACATAAAAAAAATAATAATTTAATTTAAAAAATTTTTAAATTTTATTTAAAAAATAAAAACTGTGTTTCGGCCGATGAGGTAAATACACATAAAGGGGTGCCAATAATTTCGGACATTATATTATGCAAACGCGGGTGTGCGTTTTTTTTATTTTTAGAATGTATGTTGGTTTGAAATGGGGAAATGAATGCATAGTGTGTGGGTGTGTGTGTGCATGTGTGTGTGTGTGTTACAGTGCTGCTCACACGGAGAGAATAAGGCCAGGTCCCCAAACTGTAGCTCATTAGTGATTCCCTGAGAGAGAGACAGAGATGTCCTCACTGTAAACTGGGCTACATACACACACAGAGCACAATGTACACTAGAGTCCTGACCCACATACTGCAGCCGCTCTACATCTAAAAACTCTGTGTCTCTCTCCCTCTCCCCGTCTCTTCAGGTGCATGTCTCCCTCCCTCTCTGTCCATGTCCGTCACTCACGCTGTCGCTTTCTCCCGGTCTTGTCCGTCCATCGTCCCATCTATCTGTCTGCTCTTTCTTCCTTTAGTTTATTCTGTCTCTCCATCACTGTTTGTCTTTCTATACGCGCTGCTCGGTCTTTCTGTCTTCAATACTTTTTCTCCATCAACTAATCGTTTACCAGACTGGAGCACCACTGTCTGATACACACAGCATCCTTATCTCTCTCCCTTTCTGTCTCCATGTCCATCTCAGACAATCCTACTAGCGGTGCTTTAGTCTGATATACACTTTTTTACACTGACGTTGGATTTTACCGTTGCAGGTTCTGTACAGCAGCTGAGATTGTTTACGAAACACATTCATATACTGTATACGCGTGTGCGTTTATACTCCATTTGATCTGGACTATAAAACACACCCCCTGCCACACTTCCCGGCTCCAAAGATCCTGCGTGTGTGACTGTGCTCATTTCATAACCATCACGTTTAAAGGAACAGCGATGCGACGCCTCCATAAAAACTGATCAGCTGCCGTATCGATTAGCATCGCTAGCATATCTTAGCAGTAGCGTATCTGTCAGCCGCATGCCCCGGAGCCGTGTTACGTTTACACATCGGTTTCGACATGTGAAATTCAGCGAACGCGTCTGTGGCTCAGCTTTAAACATCACGCATACTGTAAGAGCACAACATAATGGAGTAACGCTAGAGAGGGGTGACTAGGATGACGGGGATGACAAGGATGATGACTGGATGATAAGGAAGACTGACCACTGGATGACAAGGATTACGGGGATGACTGATGACAGGAATGACAAAGATGAAGACTGGATGATCAGGATGACTGCGATAAACAAGAGAAGGAAAGGATGGGATGACTCTTATGGAGTTGACTGGGATGAAGAGATTAGAGAGTATGACGCGGAGTTGACTGGCATGACTGCGATGATGGATCTAACTGGCATGACGGGACTGATGGGGGTGGGGCTGGGGCTGGATGGACGAGAGTGGGATTAAGGATGTGGAGGTCGCCTGCTTCACTGCTGGAAGAACCCGCGCTTAAATCAGACCTCGAGCTCTGTGTTAGAGAATAAACCACTTCCTCCTCTTCCACTCTCACAGGTGTGTGTGTGTGTGTGTGTGTGTGTGTGTGTGTGTGTGTGTGTGTGTGTGTGTGTGTTTGTGTGTGTGTGTTTGTGTGTGTGTGTTTGTGTGTGTGTGTTTGTGTGTGTGTGCGCGTGTGTGTGAGAACACACTCCAAATCCGAGAGCTTCCCTGAGACGCCTGCAGGAATCTGTCCGCCGCCCCCTCCTCCTCCTCCATCTCACCACCACCTCCTCCCGTCTCTCCATCTGTCGCTCTGCCTTCACGTCCTCTCATTAGCGGTGTGATACGCGGATAATTAATTTCCTGATGAACGTCAAACTGACAGTCTGGCATGAAGGCCCGCGCAAGCAGGATACAAACGCGACTTGTTGCACGTGCTTCACATACACCCGCTTGTGCATGTGTATACACACACACACACACACACACACACACACACACACACACACACACACACACACACACACACACACACACACACACAGGTGTTCAGGTATCCGGAATTCAACAAAAGTATTTGACACATCAGAGCCAGGACCCATCAGGTGTGTCTATTACACACACACACACACACACACACACACACACACACACACACACACACACACACAGTTGTTTCAAAAGGGGTTTACTAGAATTAACATTTTGTTCCTATTAGCTCTAGATGTTCATAAATTAATCAGCCTGCAGAGACTATTCTATCTGTCTCTCTCTCTGTCTATCTATTTATGTGTCTGTCTCTATCCATCTGTCTGTGTCTCTGTCTATACATCTGTCTATCTCTCTTTCTATCTATCTATACATGTCTATCTACTTCACTATCGATCTGTCTATAATCCTCTCTGTCCTCCCGTCTCTCTCTCTCTCTCTCTATGTAACTCCATCTCCCTTTCTCTCGATCCATCGGTCTTCTCTGTCCATTTACCCTCTTTATATATCTGACTCTCCACCTCACTGTCTATCCATCTTTCTCCCTATCTAACTCTCGCACTCTGTGTGTCCACCCGTCCATATATCAGTGTCTCCGTCTCTCTCTGAGCATCCGTCTCCCTCTCTGTCTGTCTGCGTTTATCTTCCTCCATGTCCATCGCCACTTTATACGTCACCATCTCTCTGCCCATATCTTTCCCTCTATATTTTAAATATCTCCATCCATCTAGAAGAAGCTAATTTAATTTCTAAGTCATGTGATGTTTATAAAAAAATAAAAAATAAAAAAAAAACACCCTGAGAGGAGATAATCATCATCTAATCATTTTGTCGCCTACTCGTACTGAATCCTGAATGAATTCTTCTATTTCTTGTGATTATTTGCACGACGATTCCCTGTTAATCAGCTCACACACACCGTAGTAACGTCCCGAACTCCAGCAGACTGAGACAGAGCTACAGGAAGAGACCGAGACAGAAGTCCAGACACTAGCGCACTTCCAGCTTGTTTTGTGCTTTTCCTGTCTCGCACTCTTCTTCTTTTTATTCTTCCTCCTGCGTCCGTCTGAACTCCCGAGAGTTACACAAGAGGACACGAGCTCTGGTGCGATGACTAGGCAGAAGCCGAAACGCCGGCTCATCAGAATTGCCGCGTCACGCCATCGAGTCTGAAACTCGATGATCAGCAACTGCCGGTTCGGTTTCGGAATCGGGTTTCCCGCACCAGAGATGATGAAGTGAAAAACGCTGGGCTATTCTTGGACCTTGTTTCGCTGAGCGAATATGAACTTGAGTGACATCCGATTATTGATCCATAGGGTTCAATATAATGTTGGCCCCGCCCACTTCGCAGCTATAACAGATTTATCTCTTCTGGGAAGGCTTTCCACACTGATGTGGGACGAGAAGGCCTGTCCCGCAGTCTCCGTTCTAATTCATCCCAAAAGTGTTCTATCTGATTGAGGTCAGGACTTGACAGGACAGTCAAGTTCTTCCTCACCAAACTCACTCATCCATGTCTTGATTTGTGTTGGAACAGGAAAGAGCCATCCCCAAGAAATTGTCCAAAATGTCTTGGTATGCTGAAGCATTAAGAATTTCTTTGACTGGAACTAAGTGGCCGAATCCAACTCCTGAAGAACAACCCCACACCATGCAGTAATCCCCGTCCATCAGACTTTACACTTGGCACAACGCAGTCAGACCCGTACCGGTCCCCTGGCAATCACCAAACCCAGACTCGTCCATCGCATCGTCAGACAGAGAAGCGTGATTCGTCACTCCAGAGAACACGTCTCCACTGCTCCGGTGGCGGTGAACTTTACACCACTGTATCCGATGCTTTGCATTGCACTCGGTGATGTAAGGCTTGGACGCAGCTTCCATGGCCATGGAAACCCATCTCATGAAGCTCTCTACACTCTGTTCCTGATGACGTTAGGCCACATGACGTTTAAAGGTCCCATCCGCTGACCCCGCTCTGTGGCCTAACACTTGGTGGCTGAGTCGCTGGTGTTCCCAATCGCTTTTAACACCACTAACATGTGACTGTGGAATATGTCATTTCATTAAGTGGAAGTGATTGGAACACCTGAATTCAACGATTTAGATGGGGGAGTGAATACTTTTGGTAATATTAAGTATATCTAAGAAAATCACCAAGAGAACGTTTTTTTATCGGACACTAGGATTTAGATTTTTGTTGTGTTTATTTACCTTCCTGATGTTTTATTTCTACCTGCTCGAGCGTCCTCAAGTGTCTCGTCTCCGTCTGATGTCGAGTCGACGTGATTACGAGCTCGTCTGCATACTTCAGAGTCTCGGCATAACAAGAGATACTATGTAACACATGCACGAGCTCACATTTCCGGAGATTAGCGCTAATGATACGACACACACACACACACACACACACACACACACACACACACACTCTCTCTCTGCCCTGCGGGGACACACACACACACACGCCTATGTTGTCTGTGACTCTCAGCGAGACTAAACACACAAAACAAATCTGAAGTAAAGTATTAATATTAAGAATGAATAAGAGACAACTATAAGTGATACTCACTCAAAGGACAAAACTGTGTGTGTGTGTGTGTGTGTGTGTGTGTGTGTTGGGTTAGGTTGTGTTTATAAGTTTAGGGGATATAAAATATTTACACCTGCTGAGGAAAACTCATTTTTGTATGTATAGGTGAGCAACTTTTAACTGATTTTAAAAAATATATATATTTATTGGAAATTAAAGACGAGAATCACAAGGGACGTCCCGATATGATATTATACGTTATTACAGCGATTCTATTAGTATCGTAAGTTTATGATATCCGGATATAATATTTGTGTCGTTTTATTTTTTTACATTTTGTTACAATTCCAAACAAACTTTTCAAACAGTTCGCACCAGGACGGTGCTGTGCTGCCTGCTAATGTGAGAACAGTTTCAGAGTGCACCACCTGTAGGACTGTAGAAGAACTGCAACATTTCACCACATTATATATATAAATATATATATTCTTAATTATGCCGATAACGTAACTGAATAATTCTACTGGGAATTAAAAGTTCTGTATGTTATTAAAATGATCTATTTACATTGGTTAATATATATTACATTTATTTAACATATTAACGTGAATCAGGTGAATTTCACAATAATCTTGTAAAAGTCTTCTTTCTTTCAAATTCTGTTGAGAAGGTTTGGTTTAATAAAATTTCATAAATTTTAATAAAATAAAAAATTAATAAAATTCATAAAATTTGTCATGTTTTTTGTTATGTAAAAAAAATTAAACTAGCCTGCTTTAAATTCTATTGATGTATGGACTGTTGTGCTGAAAATTATTACTGATGCATTAATAATTTTTTTAATTTTTTAAATCAACAAATCCTAAAAACACCCTAAATTCCTTTATTTATATACACACACACACACACATTTTTCCTCCCTCAGGTTTTCTTCCAATTCTAAACAAACAATGAACATATGATTTAAGTGTGTTTTTTATAATATTTCTTTTTTTTTTTTATGGTCAGTTGAGGCGATACATGAACCGAGACGATAAAACAGAACCGCGATGCGTCACTGAATCCATTGTTTTCTTGATTTACTTTTATTGAATACTGACATCGTGTTTTTCCTTTATTCCTGCAAGTTATTTTATAGATTTTCAAAGAAAAACTTAATTGTTGTATATAGTTATTTGTATGTTTTTTTATATAAAAGTTCAGCATTTTTATAAAATAAAATTTTATTTAATTGTTTAATGTAAATAAAAATATTTAACTTTTTTTTCCTCCACAGGCAGACTTCATAAAGCTACACTTTAACAAAAAAATAACTTTTTTTTCAACATTTTTTCAACACGTCTGTTTTATCTTTCTGCGTGTATTTATTTTATTATTTTAACGTATTATATAATTTATAAGTTTTGCGTTGATAAATGTCATTATTTATGTATCATATCTGTGTACTGACTCTTTGATTTATTATTCACCATGTACTGTAGATCTGAATTCAGTTATTCCTCACTGATCAGGGTTAAGTAATCACTTGGTAGTGACTGGATGAGCCTCCTGTCAATCATTCCAGTTGACTGCACAGAACAGGGTAGGTGCTTGTGGGCGGGGCTTAGTGCTTATCTATGAGACAGTGGGCGGGCTCAAGGAGAAGAAAATAACTGAAATGTAGAAAATCACCAGCATCACTGCTGAGGACTAGTCTAAACTCGTTTGAGCACAAGTGTGTGTGTGTGTGTGTGTGTGTGTGTGTGTGTGTGTGTGTTTGTACAGTATTTCAAATCAGTTTATTTTATTTTTGCGCATAGTACTGGGATTTGCAGTGTGTGTGTGTGTGTGTGTGTGTGTGTGTGTGTGTGTGTGTGTGTGTGTTAGGTATTGGGGGGCTGCTGGTTGTTGACGCAACACAGCTGGCTTGTGCCCACTCTCTACTCTCCAGTTATATAATGTGTGTGTGAGAGAGAGAGAGAGAGAGAGAGAGTTATAAAACCTTATGTTGGGAACACCAGCCCTTTGATCAGACCGCTCTTCATCCAGACTACTGCTCTCTCTCTCTCTCTCTCACACACACACACACACACACACACACACACACACACACACACACACACACACACACAGAGCAGACTATTACATAAAGCATGTTACTTTAAGAAACTAATGCCTCTCTCTTCCCCCTCAGGAAGTAACTCAATGAAAAGAAAGCTAAAGCAATTATTTATTATTACACACACACACACACACACACACACACACACACACACTTCAGTAACAGAGAAATAGTATGATGTACATTATATTAATGTAATATTAGTAATATTATCATATCATATATATCGACATATAACATATAGCAATGAATTTAATATTTTACACGGTTTTCTTTTCCTGAAATTTTTTTGAATAAATGAAATTAATAAATTATAATAAAAAAAACAAAAAAAAAAAAAGAAAACAAATGTATCGAAAAATAATAAATAACTGAAAATTATAAATAAAAAAAGGTACATTTAGACATAGAAAACAATAAATAGTTTATACAAAATCTGTGGGAACATTAAAGAAGTAAAACACAGAAATCAAAATAAAGACGTTAAAAAATACATATTTCATATTGCTAAAAAAATTAATTTGCTTTTTATTTATTCATTTAATTGTTTTACTTCTGTAATTTTTTCCCATATATTTTGTATAATAACTCTTTACTGTTTTATACGTCTACGTGTATCTTCTTTATTGATTATTTTTATTTATTTGTCTTTTTAATACATTTGTATTTCTATATATACTGTGTATATATACATATACTGTCTATACACACACACACACACACACACACACACACACACACAGAGTATATATTTTTATTTATTTAATCCATGGTTTGCAATTTTGTGCATGTACTTACACCTTTATTTATGTATATTATATATTTCAGTTTTTTATTTTTTTTTTATCCATCAATTAAATTTTTTGGTCATTTTTAAAATTATTATTGTTATTTATTTATTCCAAATGTGTCTCACTGATCCACCACCAAGAGCGAGCTCGCACACACACACTGCTCAGGTGATGAAGCATGATTCATGTTTTTTTTTTTTCATTGTGTTTTATTGCTTTGTGTGTGTGTGTGTGTGTGTGTGTGTGTGTGTGTGTGTGTGTGTGTGTGTGTGTGTGTGTGAAAGCAAAAGCGGCTCTCACACACACTCCAGGAGGTCAGGAGTTCAGCGCTCCAATCCCATCATGCACTGCTCAGTGTAAAAAAATAATAATAATAAATAAATAAATAAATAAATAAATAGATATGATGTGAAGCTCTCTAACTTTTTTTGTCTCTTTAGCGAGGGGGGGGGGGGGGTGCGCCGTTTATACACAGTAGAGTTCAGTTTCGCCCTGATGTGCTGCTAAGAGGACAGGTTACAATTTGCCTGCTTGTATGAACGAAATCAAGCGATTCCTTAGCAATAACATTCTGGAGGAAGTGCCTGAGCTGCACAGTTATGTAACACCAGCAAGAGAGTGAGAGAGAGAGAGAGACTGGAGAGGAAGTCATGTTTGAAGAGCAAGATCAGAAAAATAGATTTAAGGAGAAACGCTGGAGGAGAGAGAGAGAGACGCAGATTGATGAGAGGAAGCAAGACCACATAAGGGTAGAGACAGGGACTAAAGATAAACTACACGGAGAAAGCATGGATATACTAAACAAATAGACAAAGATACCGGTGAGAGAGACCGGAGAGCTTCTCAAAGTGATACACTGGATTTAAAAAAAACAAATAGAATAGAGACTGGATAGAGACGACAAACAAGAGAGAAGAGACGAGACTGGGAAGACTCGACCAATCGATAGAGATTGGTGAGAGAGAGACTGGACAGAGACACTAGACTGGATAACGATATTAATGTTTTAAATAAGGTTAAATGGATAAATATAGTGAATGAGGAGGATATACATGTATGAGCAAGACTGGATGAATAATCATCAGAAAGACTGGAAACTGAGCAGAGAGACAGGAAAGAGATAAAGGAGGTAAAGAGATTACATGAAGAGAATTCCTTTCATCTATCCTCTTTCCAGTCTTTCCCAGTTCTCTTCAAATAGAGACTAGATAGAGACTGGATAATGTGACTGGAAGATAGAGTGGGAGACTGAATAGAGAGACAAGAGAAAGACTGGCAAAATGGATTAGAGAGAGAGAGAGAGAGAGAGAGAGCGAGACTGGAAAGAGGGTAGATGAAGAGAATTAGGAGTGGCGGCCTGGGTAATGAGACTGGACAAAAAGGATGGAGAGAGACTGTGTAATGGGACTAGGGAGAGACTGCATGAAGAGACTGGAAAGAGGACAGATGAAGAGAATTAGGAGTGGGTGTCTGGATGAAGAGTCGAAAAAGAGAGAGGATACAGAGATTCAGGACACAGAGACTGGTTAAAGAGACTAGATAAAGATATTAAATGATGGCACAAACACTGCCTGAAAGATACCAAATACAGGGACATGAGGCAGAACTGATACTGGATAGAAGACTAGACAAAAGATGTGAGGGAGGGAGAGACGGGACTGAGATACTAGAGCAAGGTTAGACAAATCTTGGAGAGAGACGCTAGATAAAAAGCGTGGCTTTGCGTCTGTGGTAAGAGCAGACCTGTCCTCATGTCTCAGTGTCATCACGTCCTTTTCTCCTCTAAGGGGACACTCTCTCTCTCTCTCTCCTTTCCCACAGCAGCGAGGCTGATGGAGCGCTCACATCCACCTTATTATCTGTTTGTGTTCCTCTGCAGTAGATGTTTCTGGAGAACTTTGTCCTCGCTAAACAGGTCTGTCCGGATCTCACCTGGCGCTGAACTCCGGTTAGTTCTCTACAGCGTTATAGCGGCATATAAAAGATATTAAGAGCGTACTGCAGGCTAACATTTCTGACAACGGCAAGCCTCAACAAGTCTGGAGTTATCCCGGGCTGGAACGCCGTCTCTGTGCACAAACGTTTCCCCAAACTCACACCTTCAGTGAAGTAACAATGCACACATGCAGTCTGAACGCTTTAGTAACTGCGTTTGTTTTGTTAAGCGATCTCATGGGCATGCCTTACGTTCACACTCGCCCTGCTGACTCTGTGATCCTGCATTACACGTGCAGGCTTGATTGCCTTTAACGAAAGGTCACGCATTCCAAGATGAGACGTAACTTCAGAAACTACCGTCGGAGCACCCTGAGGTCTGGGGAACCCAATGAGAACAAAAAAGATTTTTTTTTTTTTTTTGCATCATCGCAAATTCAAAATTTGCTAGCTGAAACTGTGAACAGAAAAATTATGCTGTCTTGCGAAACATAAAGGTAATCTTTTTAAAGGTTTCTACAGATGTTGTCCAATCAGCACCAGGTAACCGACTATCCATCCATTTTCTTCCACGTATCCGGGTCGCAGGGGCAGCAGATTAAGAGGAGATGCCCAGGTCTCTCCCAGGTCCTTAGCCATTTCCACGGATCTTCTGCATGTCGGACGTGCCTGAAACACCTCCCTAAGGAGGCACCCTAACCACATGCCTGAAAAGCCTTCTATCGACGCAGAGCTAAAAGCTATTCCTTAACTGTCCAGAAAAAAAGGAATTCAAAGGACTCGCGGGGAATAAGGAGGCCGGGGCTTTGCCCTGAAGAGAGAGCTTGTCAGTTACCCTTTTCCCACCAAAGGCAGTTCCGGAGATAGCGTGAAGCCAGTGCACAATTTCGGACCAGCTCTTTGTTTTCAGACGGCCAAGACACCGGCCTTCGGACTGAAAAACTAGTTTCATGGTGGCTCTGTCCCATTTCTGGGCTAGAACAAAAAAACGCTTACGTCAACGGCTGCAAATGGGTGGGATTATCACAACCAACTAAAAGTTTGTGACCAACATCTTTAAAAAGAAAAAAAGCATGGACCCAAATGCTTTCTAGTAATGATGAAGCCAGAAGAACGTCTCACAAAGACATGTTGAAGTTCACCACTGCATTTATGCTTGCCGCTAGAATTAATTGTTTGTTACAGCTAGCATTACTTGGAAAGTAGAAACGTACTTGGGGGTATACAGTGGAATAACTCTCTAGACCGTGGAAAAACAAAACCAATTCTTTGGAGATTCGCTACTGGACCAGCTCTTAACCGGCACCAGACATGAACTAGCACCTGGTGGTCGTGACCCTATCAGTGGGGTCTGTCTGGGCACAGCATGGAAGAGCTACAAGGGACCATCCAACAGTCGGCCCACTACCTGCAGGAGGAGGACCAAAGGAAACAGGTTTGTAGGATCCGGTTCATCCATAACTAACGTGCAAACTAACATGACAGCAAGGTTACCAAACAGGAAGTGAAGACGTCCCAGCAGTGAGCAACGAACTCGGATGAGACTATGTAGAAGACTCGATGTCTTAGGCCCAAATCAAGGTTCTTGTCATAGCTGATTCACGGAGACGTGTCGCAGGTTGCTGATGTAAGAAATGTTATACATATTAAATATGTAAATATTTTGTGTCTCAGGAAGGTTGTCGATTTGTGGTTTTGAAACATTCTAATTTATTTGAATTTGGATTTATTTGAATGAAAAAACATGCAATTGAATAAAGTGATACCTGAGCTCGAGAAAAAACTGGCTGATTTATTGTCCGGGAACAAATTTAGCCCGACGTGAACGCCTAAACCGTTCAAACGCCCCGGTCAGGATGTTTGTAAAAGCTGGAGCCACATGATTTATGCTGATTAATTAATCGTCCTATCAGTGGGAAAGCACGGAGATATGGACGAGTGTGGTGTTTAGCTTGGCAGACGTTCATCATCTGCTTTAATCCCTCACAACGTACGACTCGACAGACTCGGGAGTTTGAGCTTGTCGAGGGAACTTTTTTACGAAACGAGAGCCTGGATCAGACGGGTCTCTACCTGAGAGCCGTGAGAGTGGGACTATGGACTATGTCGCGGGTTCAGAGTCCACATGCTTTTAGCCGTTCTACTCTTCGTGCAAATCTAAGCCTGAGCTTTATTTTTGCGGTTTCTGCACGGTTCTGTCTGAACGCCAGAGTAAGCGGATCGGGCCGACGTGGAAGGACGAGCTGCGGGAGAGCCGGAAGCCCCCCCACCTCGGAGAGGATCCGGTTCCCTCCGTGCTGAAGCTGCTGAAACCGGACACGTCCCGAGAACAAGGAGGAGAGGGGGGGGGGGGGGGGCGCCACCGGGAAGATACGGCCGTGCTGTTTACATCAGCCGAGGTTGATTCATGAGGACACGTCGAAAAGGCTCGAGCATTGACGTGTTTATGTGCTGTGGACAAACAGGGGACTATCCTGTGTGATCCCAGAACACACACAGTATTGTGCCCCTGTTTTACAATCGTCCTTCATTTATTTCCAAATTTCTTTTTCATTTCTCCAAAACGGAGCAGAGGAACGCCAAAACAGATGCTTTTTTAATTTATTTTTTTAAATAGATAGAATTCCCTTGCGTATTCACACAACAAAAAACAGAACTACAACTAGCACTACTCTATTATTATTATTATTATTATTATTATAAATTCAGCGCTTAGATTTGCTGCTGCTGGAGTTTCCTGATCACATCAAGAGAACCGTCGCAAAACATTTAGACCACACACACACACACACACACACACACACACACACACACACACACACACACACACACAGAGGGTATCACAGTCCTGAAGCAGAGCGATTTGTCTCTCAGAGCAGTGAGACGTTATCTGATCCAGCCAAGGATGCTGCAGTGAGGACGACCGAGCTCTAACAGCTAGACCAGACACACACCAGGGGAAGAGGAAATAAAGACAATTGCCAAACAATAATAAAAAAAAAAAAAAAAAAAATAATAATAATAATAATAATGACATCATGATGATGACATTTATGATTTAGAATAAATGAACCACAATTGTATAGAACTGATCAATTTAACCAAAACTTTTTAAAAAGTTTTAGTTTTAACTGCATTTAATTCTCGAGTGTTTGACCTTTCTGAGCACCGAGCGTTAGCGAACCGCCTTCTGTCTGTTAAATGACTAACTGGTTCTAGAATAAAAATGATCATCGACTAGCTCGTCATAGCAGTTAAATTAGCGGAGCTACTTTAAGTATTTGCAAAACAAACAACTTCTAGTGCTGGTAGTTAACTAGCTAGTCAGAATATTTAAATACACAGCTACTGTAGGTCTAGCATTTAAACAACTACCTAGTACAACGAGTCAAATAACCAGCGACTCGAAGGATTGAAATAACTAATTAGTTCCGTCAGCAAACTAATTATACAAGTAGTCGAAGCGTACGAATAACCAGTTAGCCGCATGAGATGCATTGGTTATACATCTTTATTCTTTTGTGTGGCAATACACGTACCGCTGCTAGTCTTTGAGTCCAACAAGTTTGCATTTGAGGCGGTAAAATGGTGCAGTTCCTATGAGTCTCCAGGTGGTGCACTTCAGTCCGAGTATAAAAATACAAATAATAAACTACACAGATCTTACATTTAAACTACTTGTAGTTCTAGTAGTTAAGTAGCTAACTTGAGCTGTTGTATAACTAGATTTCTATTTTATTCTATTTAATTTTGTAACTTTTGTAAATTTCTATAACAAAAGTTAAAGTTATATAATTATATAAACAGTCTAAATTTTATTTTTATTTTATTATTGAAAAATCTATATTTAGTTTAAGTAATCTTTTATATCTTATTAAGTAAGTATCTTTCTATTTTAGGGTCCCGTATACAAGTGCTTCACTGCATATCACACTGTGTATGGTCGTATATGTGACGAAGAAAATTTGAAAATAAAAAAATTAACTAGATAGAAATAACCAGCTAGTCATTAGAAATGGGAGAAAAAAAAACGGATTTGGTTCTGTATCGCGATTCTTTTGCAAGGCAATTCATGTATCGCTGCATTGAGTCAGAAATTTCTCTCTTTTATTTTTTGATTTTTTTTTTTTTAGATACGTTTACATTTGAGGTGGTAAAATTTTGCAGTACCACTATGATCCTACAGGTGGTGCACTTTAAACTATCCAGTTTGCAGGCAAGTAATGCAGCATCCTGATTACTCACCAATTAGTCAGAAAAAAATATATTATTGAATCTGGATATTTATAAAATCATGATACTGAAAGAATCGCCATACAGATGGAATCGAGCATTTATAATAACTACAGAGTTCTCGCATTTAAACTTCTACATACAGTACTTCTAACTCTTCAGAGCGTTTCAAATAAGAACTAGTTAGTCCTGTCAGTTAATAACTAGTCCTGGTATCTGAATACACAAATGTAAACGGCTAAAACGCGGCAAGTCCTCCGTCATTCCTGTCCTACAATATAACCGCCGTTAAACCGCAGATTTTAATCACACACTGTTTATTTTATGAGCGCTGCTACTAACTACAGCACCGTGTCGCTTCCCTGTTCGCTGCTGTGAGAAAGTATTCACCCCCCCCGCCTCTCTGCTCTTCTCTGTCACTCATCATATTTGTCTCATTGAACGTTTTCAGATTTCAGATGCAAACAATAGAAAAGCGAGTAAACACATGTGCCCTCACACACACACACACACACACAAACACACACGCCCGTGTCCTCGATTCACCTCGACCTGCCGCTCCACCTTCAGCAGGAAAAACTGCGACCGCGGGCTTCCTTATAATCCCAGATCGTATCGCCGCAGGGAGCTCGGCCCAGTCAGTCGCTCCTGCTTTACAGAACGGACGCGTCGCAAGGTCGTACCGCAACCGTCCCGGCGTTACCCTGGCAACCGGCAGTCCCCCCCCTCTAACGATCGGCTCGATGTCTGAAACCCCGCCAGCTGAGCGCGTCACCTGTTGATCAGGTTTTTCCTCAGGAAAGTTATAGGGGAAGTTTCACAAATTCACACTCCTGCAGTGTTTTCCCACAACACACACACACACACACACACACAGTTCCTGGGAGCGAGCCACACTGCTAGCGTGGATTACTGCTTTACCTCCTACTCAAATACACAGTTCGACATAAAACTCGTACGCGGCTCTATTAGCAGTGACAACATGCTCAGGGAAGCTCAGGTTGCCTGTCTGTCTGTCTCTGGTTTTTGTTTTGGTCTCACTCTAATTACCGAGTCATTTGTCCTAGAATTCTGTGATGATTTAAAATAAACCGCCACATTTATTTCCCTCTGAATCAGAGACCTACATATAGAATTACACAGTCACATTATTGACTCAGATGCTTTTCCACAAAATAAATAAATACATACATTGTGTGTTGTTTTTTTACATTTTAAAATTTTTATTTTTATGCTGAATTATGATGATTATTTATTTGCTAAGAAATGTATTTTGTACTGTAAGATGATATGTAATTACACTGACCGGTGAGATATTGTATTACATGTGACCTACAGTATTTAATCCTCACCTATAATGTTACTTAATTGCACACTGGTTTGTAATAACTTACAATTAATCTATTCATCTATTATTTTGTTCTTTCTTTTTTCTTATTACGATAAATTATTATATATATTATATACAGTGGAACCTTGGATTACAAGCATAATTCGTTCTGGAAGTGGGCTTGTATTCCAATACACTCTTAAACCAAATCATCATTTCCCATAAGAAATAATGAAAACTCTAATTATTCGTTCCACAGCCCCCAAAAATAAATACATAAAAATAATTAATACAATCTATAAAATGAAAATAAAACAAATTAATCTGCACTTTACCTTTAAAAAAAGTACAAATAAATCCTGACAGATAAGTGTTTCCATTGGTGCACGCACGCGCTGTGTGTGTGTGTGTGTGTGTGTGTGTGTGTGTGTGTGTGTGTGGAATTAGCTCCTTCCCTCGCCTTGTTTTATACAGTAACACTCCTCCTCCCTCTCCCCACCTCGCTTTTTCACAACAGTTTCACAACAAACACACACACAACAGAAACACCGTTTTAACCAGGAAAAAAGAAATCTCTCTGAGACTGACATGAGCGTATATTAACAGACACACTTTTTAAGTTTCACAACAAGCGCATAAACGCAGCGGGTTTAACAGAAAAAAGCGAGACTGGCACGAGCGCATACTAAAGGAATCACTTAAGTTTCACAACAAACACCCACAAACACGGAAACACCGTTTTAACAGGAAAAAAAAAGAAATCTCTCTGACCTGGCATGAGCGCATACTAAGGGAATCACTGCTGTAGAGTAAAAAAAATAAAAAATGAACCAGCACCTTACCTTTGAAAAGAATCGCGACAGAGCAGAGTTTCTATGTCTTTATGAAGCCGGGAGGGGTGAAAAGGCGAGAGAGCGTCTGTGCGTGTGTGTGTGTTTCAGTGTCAAATTGCGCGCGCACGGGCAGAGTTTGTGTTTGCGAAGCCATGGGGGGAGGGAGGGAGGGGGGAGGGGGTAAGGTGATAGAGTGACGCTTGGTGTCAAAATAAGAGTCGCATGTGTGAAGCATGATACTCGGCGCTCGTAAACTAATACTTGCTCGGTTTCCGAATAAAATTTTTTTTTAAATCTTTGCTCGGTTTGCGGAACACTCGTAAACCACGTTACTCACAATCCGAGGTTCCACTGTATATTTTTTAAAGATAAAAAAATTACATCACGTTTACTTTGCATTTTGTGTTGAGTGTTATCCTTTTTTTTTTTGCCACTTTCTCGTGTCAATATAATTATAGTCAAGTTCTTCTGTGAGGACTTTTCACTATTAAACTTTCTTCTCAGAACTACAGAAACCATTTTTAACTCCTTCATATGATTAATTTTTAATAATTAATTACAAATAGTAGTAAAAAAATGTCAAACATAAATAATAACTTTCAGTCTAACATGCGTTATTGTGTAAATTCCTACAAAAATAAAACTCAAGCAATTTTTCTAGACAATACTTCTTCCAGAAAATTCTTCTATTACACTGTGCTATAATTATAATCTTAATTACTACTGAGGTAACTATTTCTAAACCTAAAAAAAAAAAGGTTCAGAAATAGTTACCTCAGTAGTAATTAAGATTATAATTATATATATAGTAAAACAGATGTATTAATATAAAAATATATCATTAATAAATTATTATTAAAGTAATAATAATAAAATGTATACAATCTCTATAATGGAATTATATTTTATTCATCTTTACTTTATTATTTCATTATTAAGTTAGTACAAAAAATACATTTGCATACATTGCTATTTTTCTAGCAAAAAAATGATAAAATTAAATAATACAAAATCAAAATAATCTAGCAGGAAAATATCTGTCAAATATTTTAAACAATTATAATTGCTTTTTTTTCATCTGAATGGGAATATCAATGATTAAAAAACATTTCTAAGCAAATAAATGAACTGTAAAGTATAATAACTTTCACTTCATTTATTTATTTACCTATTATTTTGTAAAACAAAAAAAAAAAGATAAAATAAATAAAAGTAAAAAAATTTAATTTAATAATAATAATAAATAAAATGTATAGAAATATTAACTCTATACAACTCTTCATAGTTTTAAGACACTTCGGCGTTTAATAGAGAGTGATGAGGTATTCTTCTTCCCGTTTTTATTTATTTATTGTTTTACTGTTTTATTTGCTTATTTGATACAGTGACGTTTTTTTTTTTTTTTTTTTGGTTGTATAATTTATGGCTGTTTTATTTCATTCTATTTTCTTGTTTGTCTGCTTTGACTTGACTAGAAGCAGGAAGAAAAGCCTTATACAATGTAAAAAAATAAAAATAAAAAAATAAAAAATAAATTTAAAAAAGGTGTGTGTGTGTGTGTGTGTGATTCTGCAGGATGTTCAGTAAACCCAACCGTCTCATTTTCTTATAAAACTGCACTGATTCTACCTGAGACTGTATTTTATAAGCAAAGGCTTTATTATTATTATTATTATTATTATTTAAACACATCCTTGCTGTGACGCAGCGACTTGCATGTTCCAATACTTTTGCACCACACTGTAGATATGAATCTGTGAAGGTTTCCTTCTCTGGAACGCTGCATGACTTTGCTCTATTTTTTTTCTGAGTGTGCTGAGCGTCTTCACCTGAGAGAAATCAGATGTACAGCGAGGGAGAAGGAGGGAGAGGAAGTGGAGTGTGTGTGTGTGTGTGTGTGTGTGTGTGTGTGTGTGTGTGTGTGTGTATGGGTGTATGTGTGTGTGTGAACGCGTCTGACGTTACGGCATGTTAACGTTCGCTCGTCCACAGTAACTCTCTACTTCCTCCTTTTTTTTTTCTTTTTCTTTTCATTGGCTTTGTGTGTTTAGTTTCAAACTGAACAAGGCCTGAAGTCCAGAGCCAGCGGGCATCCGGGGTGTCCTGGCCCCGAGCCAGCCACAGAGTCACATGGAGAGGCCACGTGAGAGAGAGAGTGTGTGTGTGGTTCACAGCTCATCACTGAACACAGTGTGAGGGGTTAATGGAGGATTTTATTGGCCGGTGCTGAAGTGCTGAGACTCGGACGGGTATCTCACACACGCGCACACACACCGTATCGTCTTTATTAGCTCGTAAACACACTTCTACTAAATACACCAGGGTGTAACACAAACACTCTCTCCATTCAGAAATCACACTCCTCTAGCACTTTCCTTCTCACACACACACACACACACACACACACACACACACACACACACACACACACACACACACACACGGTTCTCTCTGTAGGACTGCGCAGGCTCTCATCGAGTGTGTGTGATATCTGAGATCAGGGATTTAGAGAGAGAGAGAGAGAGAGAGAGATTCTCCTCCCCGATCACACGGTGTTTAAGGACACCTGAGGAATTCTGCACCGTCAGCCAATAAGACGAGAGGGGCGGGGCTTCAGACTCACAGCCGAGTTCCCTACTCGAGCTCGTACACTGTACGGAGTCTGAAAATTAAACCTGAGGAGTGAGGATTCTCACGAGCTCAAAGTCTTAAACTCTACAGGATTTCATCTGATGTTTTTTTTTTCCCCCTGCAGTAGACGGACGTAATGAAATGTGGCTGTGATAAAGAGACAAAAAGAAAGACAGAGAGAGAGAAAGAAAGAAAAGGGAAAATAAATACATGGATAGATAAATGGACAGAGAAAGACATTCAACCAAAGAAAGCAAGACAGATAGACCGATAGATGAACCGTAGAAAGAAAGAAAGATATAGAGAGAGAGAGCCATAAGAAGAAAGACTGAAAGAAAAAGAGTGAAAGAAAGAGATAGACAGACAAAAAAAAAACTATGGACAGACAGACAGACGGACAGACAGACGGACAGACAGACGGACAGACAGTCAGAAGGACAGACCTTTAGACAGATGCAGGGTAATAAGGTTTAACAGTCTCTCTCACACACACACACACACACACACACACACACACACACACACACACACACACACACAGAGTTAGCGGTGCTGAAGTCCAGCGTGAGCGCAGGAATACACACACACCCACACACACAGCGGCGTTGTTCCCGGTGTGACGACGCCCCTCGGTGTCTCTGTACATAAGCGGACGCTCCCCGACACAGAACTATTAACAGTTCTCACACATTCCTGCCTTCAGACCGGCTGCAGACGGACGTCTGGCTCGCTCCGTCTGCGCTCTCCGCCTCATTAGCGTCTGTCTGCTCAGCAGCCCTGCGCTCTCGGCACCGACGAGACACTCCGGGTTCAGAAACGTTACCGAGGGGCTTCAGCCCGGTTCTGACCCCAGTCCCGTCTCAGGAGGAGCGTTCGGGTCGTCCTCGTGACTCTGTCCCTCGGGTCTGGAGGACACGCATCAGCCGTCTGGTCTGTTTCTGACAGGAGCTCAGACACGAACGTGATGCGGCGCTTCAGACAGGAAGCTCTCTGTGTCCGTCTCCGTCTCTCAGACGTGTTTCCGGCAGCGCTTCACATCGCGCCGGTTTATTTATAAAGCCGTCATTTATAAATGTGTGCACAGAAACGATATGCTAATACGGCTGAGTCTAATTACACGCCGATAAGAATGTCCACTTTCTTTTTCTTTATTAATTAACTTCATGACATGGACATTAAAGCATTTTAGATAAACTGGGGATGTGTGTGAGTCCTCGTCCGTCTGAGACGCCGGGATTCAAACGCTAACATCAGTAAACGCTTACGGCACTCAGATTAGAGACGCTCTGAACAAGAAACACCAGTGGGGGTGTGGAGGGATATGGGGGGGGGGGGGGATTGAACGAATTAGAGAGAGAGAGAAAGAAATCTAGTGATGGAACAAAAACTTGTAATATTGAGGAAAAAAATATTTAGATAGAGAGAAAATGTAATAAAAGAGTCGAGGTACAAGAAGTCGGACAAGAAGGAAGAATATTTAGTATGAAAAAAAAAAGAGAAAAACAATAATTATCAAGTATAAGAGAGTAACTGGTGAGAGAAACAACTAGATACTAGAAAAACCCGCATGAGGAAAAAAAAAACTAGCGAGAGAAAGAAAAAAAAAAGAGATAAAGGTAAGTAGTGCAAGAAAAAAAAACTACTGCGAGGAAGAAAAACTAGATGATGTATCTAGAGAGAGGAGGATGATGAGAAATTTTCAAAAAACTAAATCTTCTTGCTAACAAGAGGAAAACTAGCGGTAGACAGAAAATGAGCGAGAGAAGGAAACTACAAACTGGAAAACACGCAAGAGAAAACAAACTAGCGAGAGAAAGATGGCTAGCGGGAGAAAAGGTAACTAGTGAGAGGAAAGAAAACTTTTTTTAATTTTAATAAATAATTTTTTTTTAATAAATAAAAGTATTAATGTCGCCCTTCCTCTATAATCCGTATAATGTATAATAACGTGTACAATAACGTGTATAAAAACGTGTATAATAAGGTATTGGAGCAAAGTATTTGCAAAGTTTGTTAGAATTGTTAAGAAAATCATAGAAATAATTAAAAATTTAATCGGGATGTTTGTAAAATTGTGATATTTCACGTCATCTCGTGATGACTGGATGGGCATTGCGGTGTCGTGAGTGAGATTTCCTTGCGTTGACGTGATGTCGTGTCCTGACTGTCGTGTTTGTGTGTGCAGCGTCTCTATTGACACACACATTGCAGCCTCCCGTGTCGCGGTGCTGTAACAGCTGTGACGGCTGCAGATGTTGTGCTGTATCAGAGGTGTGAGTGACTCTCTCCCTGTGGCGCTGCCTCTAATCTTCCTCCCTGAGCTGCTCCGTCCTGCCAAGGCTCCGGACCTCTGCTGAGTGTGTGTGTGTGTGAGCGTGTGTGTGTGAGCGTGTGTGCTCTAGAACGCTTACTGGGACAGATCCAGAACTCTTCACATCCTGATCGAGACGCTGTATCTGTTACCCGTCACACAGCACTCCTGGTGTCAGGAGGAGGAGGAGGAGGAGGAGGAGGAGGAGTCTGTGAGGGTCTGTAGGAGCGACCGGGCGACAACTAACACAGCCCGAGTTATAAACCCAAACACCTCCACAAACAGGAGCGTACAAAGTGTTTTAACATGATAGCTGTAAATAAGCTCAAATCAAACGTCAGAACATAATAAAAATAAAGAGAGAAACAAAAACTCTAACGTTTATATTTTTTAGTTCTTTTAAAAACATCACTTGTGCCTCGAGTTACTCATGTTGCTTTAAAAGAAAGAACTTGTTATTAAAAGTAATATAGGGGGAGGAATTGAACAAGAAAACAATGAGTGAGGGAAAAAAATAGTCTGAGAAAAATACTTAACAAGTGGAAGAAAACTAGAATTAACGAAATAGAATCAAAGAAATAGAATTAGCAAGAGAAAAATAGCGTGGAAAACTAGCAAGAAGAAGAAACTGGCAAGTGAAAGACAACCGGCGAAGGGGAGACAGCTAGCGAGGGGGGGCAGACAACTAGCGAGGGGGGGCAGACAACTAGCGAGGGGGGGCAGACAACTAGCGAGGGGGGGCAGACAACTAGCGAGGGGGGGCAGACAACTAGCGAGGGGGGCAGACAACTAGCGAAAGAGAATACTAGCAAAAAAGTAGCTGTAGGGAGTAGCAGGCTACATAGCTATAAAAAGAAAAGTAGCAAGAGGAAGAAAATTACCAAAAAATTTGCTATAAAAAAATAAAATAAATAGCGACAGGTTAACATTTCATCAAGAGAAAGAAAACTAGCCAGCGAAAGCAGAAAATAGCAATGAAAAGAGAACTAGCAAGAGAAAAATAATTGGAAAGAAAAGGATTATTAAGAAAAAGAAAATTATCAAGAAAAACAAAAATTGGTGAGAAGAAGACGACTATCACGAGGACGATACTTCCCAAGAAAAAGAAAACTAGTGAGAAAAAATACTGGTGAGAGGAAGAAAACAGCATCGCGAGAAGAAAAATATATGGAAGAAAGCGAGAAAATCATAAGTAGCAAGAGAAAGCTAGCTAGCAAGAAAACGAATTAGCGTTTGTAAATTCTCTCAAATCAAAAGTAACCAATAAGTAATTACTTTTCTAATGTTAACAAAAGAGGGCGGGGCTTACAGGTTGCTGTAGATTTCAGCCTGTCGTTTGGTTTTGTCGCGGGATACGGGTTCCCTGCTAAACTACTCGGAGCAAGAGAAAGTAACCGGTTGAAGCAGGCAGACAAGCTTTCAGGGTTTTTTCTTTCGACTGTAAGAAATTAACACAAAAAGCTACATCGAATGTGTTTAAACACTTTCAGTAAGACGTGAAATTGTCCATTTTTATTTAACTCATGAAATATCAGATGACATAAAGAGGTGATAATAATTTTTTATTGTTAGGCTGTAATGTTGACACCCATTTGAGAATTACAGGTCAAGCAGCCTTATCTGAACTTATCTGAAAAAGAAAAATTAAAAAAAAAAAGAAAAATTGTTCGTCAGCACATTTAATAAAACCGACGCCCTTTAACAGTGTGAGAAGAAAAGAAAGACATTTCACTGCTGGGCTCTTTCGCTTGACCGTCTTCCTGCCTGACTCTATACGATATAAAAATACGTCAGGAGAAGAGCACTTAAACAAAACAAAACTAAACAAAGAGCTCAGCGTAACTTTCACTTCATCAGGAACAGGACAGTCACTCGTCACTCCAGGTTTCTCAGTTAAACACCATCAATGAGACTTTACAAAATGATAGTCATCACACACACAATCTCTAAATGATGCCATTTCCAAATGTGTTTATAGCAGCAGACTCGCATTGTTTGTTGCCCGGGTAACCAGCTAACACATTTGTGAAGGTGCAAAGTATATAAGGCAGAAATGACAAACGTCAAACAACGGGAGTCAAAGAGTGAGTGAGCCAGTTCCATCTGTAGTGCTAAGAGTGAGAGAGAGTGAGAGAGAGAGAGAGAGAGAGAGAGAGAGAGAGAGAGAGATCCGGGCCAGGGAAACATATTTCACACCGAGCTCATGATTTACAACAGCGTGACACGGGAAAGATTAAATATCAGGTCCGGCACAGAGAGAGGAGAGCTCCACACGTTACTCGCACGGAATTACGGCTCGAGGAACGAACTCTAGCGCGCCGCGATGCTAACATAAACCACGTGGCTATTTATAAGGTAAGGTTTGTGCTACATCTTCCACAAACTACCTCGCCTTGGCCAACTGACAACAAACTACCCCGCCCTGGCAGAGTGCTTAACAAACTACCCCGCCCTGGCAGAGTGCTTAACAAACTACCCCGCCCTGGCAGAGTGCTTAACAAACTACCCCGCCCTGGCCGACAGCTAAATAAACTACTCCGTCCTGGTCGAGCACTTAAACTACCTGGCCCTGGCCGGCAGCTAAACAAAACTACCTTGCCCTGGTTAACTACGAGTAAACCATATCACGTTGGACAAGTACTACTAAACTACTCAACACTGGCTGACTAATAATAAACTACCACACACTGGCCAAATATAAACAAATCACCTCGTGCTAGCCAACTAGGCCTATTAATAAACTACCTCAAAACTCACATAAATTTGCTACACACTACTTTTAAACTACCCAAAATTTGCTAATCGCTAATACACTTCCAATCACGGCATTTGGCAGACATCTTTCAATGGTTAATGGCGGTAATGGAGTCAGCAGTCTAACATCTGAAGTCTTTCCTAACTACAAGTGAACAGTCTAACATCTCTACCTACTAAACCACATTTGCTTGATTTGTTATAAACTACCTTAAATCTATTCCAAGCCATCTGCTGATAAAACACTTCACACATTGTACTGTCCCCTGTAAACTGGCCAACATTTACCATGTGACATTAAATTAGCTCCAGCTTGCTTTCTACTAAAAACTACATAATGATGTTAAATTTCTTTTTTACCTTCTACTGAACTAGCTCATGTATTTGCTATGTACTAGTAAACATTTGTAAGTACGGGAAAAACTCCCTACCATGTGCTAGACTACCAATAAACCAACATTAATTTTATATTAACTAGTAAACTAGCTATGGTCCTCAAGCATCAACTACTAAACTACCTGACTTTTGTTAACTGCTAGTAAACAAGGTAACATTTGGCATCAATCAGGAAACTATCCAATGTTTGACACTACATGCATTGATAGTACAACTATTATACTATATCTACAACAACTTTCTTCGTTTCTAAGGAACCTACCTTAAATTTCCTTTCTATTAGAAGCCTAGCTAAAAAAGTTCTACTATTTACTAGATATTATCTACCTCAACTTGATCTAGCTGCTAGTAAACCTTTCGCTTTCATCACTTTTACTACTACTATGAATTCTGTTATATCAAGCAAATTACTGACTATTGTTTTTAATCTTAAAATACAATAAGAAATTTTCACCACTACAAGTACACCTAAATTTCCCCTAGAGTAATGCTTCCAATATGTATTTCAATATAGAACCTTTGTTTCTAAAACTCCTACTAGACTAATGGATTTTTAAGTTACGATTAATTATCAAATTTCCATATTAGTGTTGGTTAACAAGCTGGGTTTTCCATAAGCTACTCTCTGCTGATGATGGCGCGCTAAAGAAAGAAAGTGAACGTCATGGTTAAAAAAGCACCAAGAGTAAATAATTGAGGGTATGAGTGCAGTGTCCTGATTTAGCTGAAGGCGCTCTGGTTTATTTCGTGCTGCTGAAAAGGCCTTTAGTTTCAGCTGCCCTGAGAAACGCACCACTGCTTTCAGCTTTCCACCAAGCGTTTGGGTCCAACGTGTTGCTCCATTAAAAAAAATATATATATATATATAAAAGTTCTACTATTTTACAAACTATATATATATATATATATATATATATATATATATATATATATATATAATTTTATATATAAAATTAAAAATGTCAGTCAGTTATAAGCAGTCAGTTTATGAAGCGCTAAAGTCCATTCGAACGACCGCCGGTACATTCAGATGATAACTAGCACTAAAACTGTGGTAATAAAAATAATAATAGCTTGACTCCGCACATACAACAACGTTTACGACTACGCCTGACAAACTTTAGGCTTTAAAACTAAAGCAAGCTCGTCGACCTTTAGCCTCTGAGCTTTATTTACTTTTCCGACATCTTATCTGAAGGTAACGTGGCTGACACAGAGGCTGTAAAGGAGTGTGTAAAGTGAAAGGTTGTTTCCTGAAACGCTAACACGCGACAGGTGGATTAGTTCAGGAATTCTTCCAGGTACACAGCTAAAAAAAATTTATAAAAATCCACTGACAGGTAAATACACAGAAAAAAAAAAATCTGTCTTTGTAGATTCACTCAAACAATAAAGTATTAGAAATAAAACTAACAATTCTCAAGTAATCCAGGTAACATTTGATTTCTTCTAATCTAAAAAGAAAAACTACCTACAGTACTATTTGCTAACTAATAAGAATGAACTCACATTGCTAATCAAGATCAAACTTGACAATACTCATTTGAGATCTACTAAAAACATTTAAAGTGTCTTTGCCACTAAACTAGTACTAAACTATTCTACTGGTAAACTAGATTATATTTGCTAACTACTAGCTAAGCAGCTTACTTGTGAGAGTAACCTTGCTAGTAAACAATCTAACCCATGCAAGCTACAAGTAAATTACCTCACATCAGATATCTATTAGCAAACTACCTCATGTTTTTATAATTTATATGTTTCATAATATACTGTCTATTATATTAGCTTGTACTTGTATGTACATACATACTATCTTGTATATGCTAACTCTTGGAAAACTACCTAGAGTTTCCCAATTTTTCCCAAGTTACTCATTCAAGCTTCTCGCTAATATTAGCACACGTTTTGGTCTAATAATTAGCAAATAAATTTTAGCTCCTTGTTTTTTTAAACCAAAAAATATTCAAAAGGCTCACTTTTTTATTACAGATTCGCCATCTTTGTGTGTGTTTTTTTTATTAAACAACCAAGTTTGTTAAGTGTAGTTTGACTTATCCAGCACCGTAACAAATCCTTGTCCTGTGATTCCTATTATTGCTAGCAATGTTAGCGTGTTTTTTAAACCGTATTGAGCTGTGTGAGGGCGCGCGTTGCTCACGTTGCTTTCTGAAGCGATAGTGTGCCTTCTTCCTCTGGCCTTTTTTTTTTTTATCTTTTCCTCTCACTGAAAAAAAAAAATGCCGGGCATGCCAAAGGAGCCAGCGTACATTCCACACGTTCCTCAGAGACACGAGGAGGAGGAGGAGGAACAAGGGACGAGGAGGAGGAGGAGAAGGAGGGGGGGATTTCCGGTTGTTTCTGTCAGAAAGATGAGGGGCGAGATAGGGAAATAAAAGCAGTGCTTTCTCTGCACGACTACTGAACATGTGTGTGTGTGTGTGTGTGTGTGTGTGTGTGTGTGTGTGTGTGTGTGTGTGTGTGTGTTTGTGTGTGTGTATATATATGTGTGTGTCTCTCAAACCCACACACACTTTCTCCCCATTACCCCACCCTCTAACCAGCAACACACCACACACACGCACAGTAGTCAGTAAGAATCTGACTAAGCGACACGCCAGAAGGCCGAACGCTCAGGTGACCTGTTCTTAATCTGAGTCACACGGCAGGCGCATTAGCCGCCTCGGCTAGCGCGCTCCACCGGCGGCGCGCTGCGTGACTCACTCGCACACTGACTCTAAAAGCAAATACATGTGATGTGATGCAGCACTTTACCGCGCCGTTCGCCACAGCCGAATTCCGCCGAACGCTAGCTTAACTCCTACGTCAGGACTTTAAGCCTTGTTTAACATCGGTGCGTAGTTTCTGCCGCGTGAATCCTCGCCTCACCTTACTTAAAGATTTCTGCTAAAATTTTTGGGACTTTAACGCTCCAGGCTACCCCGCCCCCCCATAACGCAGCTAGCAAACAAGCTAAAATTTATGTATTGTTAGTGTGCATATGTTTTTTTTAGCTAACTAACATTTATTTTTTAGCATATTTTAACATTTTTTTAAACATTAAAAAAAATTTTTTAGCTATCTAACATTTTTTTTTTAACATTTTACATTTTTTTAGCTAGCTAACATTTTTTTTTACATTTTACTTTTTTTTTAGCTAGCTAACATTTTTAAAAACATTTTTACAATTTTTTTTCCGCTAGCTAGCATTTTTTCTAGCTAGCTAACATTTACGTATTGTAAGTGTGCATTTTTTTTATTCTACATTCGAGCTGCAATGGCGACATCCAAGATAACACTATTTCCTACTTTGTTAATAGCTTTATTCGTCTTCGTAACATCGCCACTTGAAAATAAGGATTTCCGATACGACCGATAGAAGCGACGTCATCTTCTGTGCAAAAGCAGGATGAACTAAAGACGTGAGAGAAGATGAAAAACGTTTCCGCCGATCGTTTCGCTTGTGAAAATGTCTGAGTGAACGTCTGTCACTTCATGTGTTGCGTGGGGGCTAGCGCCATGTGTAAGGTCGTGCACCCTGCTAATGCTTCTTAGACGTTCGTAAACGTTTCTTCTTTTCATTATTATTATTATTATTATTATTAAGTTGAATTTAGCTACATCGAGTGCTAGAGCTACAAACTGGCCTTGGCTTTACTGACAGATTTATTACAGACCAAGTAAAAATTTTTTTTTTTTTAAAAAGTAGCCCGCACCCCACACACACTCTCTCTTTCCCTCACACCCTATCCGTATTCACATCATCGCCTCTGTCCCCAGCTGAGTGAATGAAAGCACTTCCTGCCGCTCTCTCTCTAACGCGCTGGACCTCGCTGAGACAGTAGCTCACCGCGCGCCAAGAACGGCCGGGCCGCGCTGCATCCCAATGAGCAGACCGTTTAAACTGAGATTCACCCCCCCGGCGACACCCGGTTAGGGCCCCTCCGTCCGTTCCAGCCTCGGCGTCCATTCAGCGGCGTGATAATGGAGCAAGAGCCGGAACACGGCCACCGTCCAAGCACCATAAGTCGGCCACTGCGGCTTTGTGGCCGTGTCATGTGCGTCCGTGGGAGCAGAACGCACTGCCATGTTTCGTTACCCACAATGAGAAAAACCGACGTGTGTGTGTGTGTGTGTGTGCGTGCGTGCGTGCGCATGTGTGCGTGTGAGAAGAGGAAGTTGGTTAGTATGTGAGAACGAAAGAGAGAGAGAGAGAGAGAGAGAGAGAGAGAGAGAGAGAGAGAAACAAGTTCACATTGAATGACACCGCTCACAATGCCATTAGCTATGTGTTTAAAAATATGACATTAGCTGACACAGTTAAAAAAAAATTTTTTATAAAAAATAAAAATGTTTTTTCTCGCCCTTAGACCTGCCTGTGTGACCTCATCATAAACAGACCCAAGACTTTTCGTCTATAAAAGACTCCAGAAGTTGGAATTTCATGTCATTTGAAATCCAATCGTGGAGTTTCTGGGGGGGAAAAAAAACAAAACAAACAAACAAACAAAAAAACCTACGCCAAGTGTACTGTCTCGATGTGATGATGTTCTGAGGGTGTTTTCACATCACGATTGTGCATAGTTCCACTCTCTGATGCAGCAGGTGGCAGTATGCACCACTGCACGAGGAAGTTCACTTTTTACACTACGCTTAATATCATCGATGTTTTGGAAACAATATCATGAGTGAAGCTCTCGCGCGCCTTCTTACTGCACAAGGAGACTGCGGAGGAGAAGGAGGAGACAGACAGACAGACAGCACTGATGACGTCGTGTCTGTCCAGCGGCCTACTTCTGTTCTCAGATACGGCTCGCTTATATATCTGACTCGACTCGGTTCTCGATGTGTTCTCACTGATCAAGATGAAACAGACTTTGTGGTCAAACAAAACCATCCACCTTAGTGACATTAAAAAATAAAAAGATTTTCAGTAATTGATATTTCCAATAGATTAAACAGTAAAAAACAGCTTTTTCTCACGATGACTCAGCTCTATAAAGATGACCTCTGACCGTTCCGAGCTGCAGATCCGACACGACTGGTTTGGCTGCTCTGAAGTTTTAGCGCCACACACCAACCAAATTGTACTGACCCCTCCCCCCGCCCGCCTCTTTATTTACGTCTCCGCCCGTCTTTATTAGCACTGTTGATCGGGTTAAGTCTTGAAATTTACTCGAGTTTACGAGTTTCCCCGTCACGGTGCAAGATGCCGCTCTGACCTGTCTCATGTAGAAATCCAAATCAAATCAAAATAAATAAACACACAAACAAATAACATCAACAAAAGGAAACACTATAAAATGGGGACGATAATACATATGTTGTTGTGACATTTTATTTATGACTTATTATATATTTATTATATTTGTATTATATATATATATATATATATATATATACTTGATTTATATACATTTTTAAATAACAACAAACTGACCTGGTGTGACCGTGATCTTTTTATTTATTTATTTATTTATTTATTTATTTATTTATTTTTATTCGATTCATACTTTATTCGTACTTTATTTTAAAAAATATATACTTTTTAAATTGAAATACTGAAAACGTAAAAATAAAACTAAAAATAAAAATGTCAAATAATTACTTTATTTTTACATATTTGTTAATTATTAACAGACCTGCAGATCGTGATTCGTTGCCGTATCGTGGAAATAAATCTATGATATTCTTCACTTCATTACTGTTATTATTATTGTCCATGTTGTTTTTCTTAATTTTTTTTAAATACACATAAATGCTTTGAATTTCTGTCTCCATTCCCACATAAAAAAAAACGTCTGCTACTAAATCAGTGTTGAACTCTTAGCATTCGTCCCACGGTTCGTCCCACGGAGCTCTAATCCGGCTCGTGAATGAAGGGGGGGGGGGGGGGTTAGGTGTGTACAAACTTATGAGCACTTCTCTATCTGTCGCTGAGATTTAAGATGAGTCTGATATCTCAAAGGGAAATATATAAATTGTGAACATCTGTGTGATATCACTGGGGGTGGGGGCTTAATAGTGAAGGCTCAAACTACACACACGCACACACTCGTTAGCCGCATTAACATTTAAATTTATCGTACAAGTTACTTCGTAGGTGTAGAATAACTGCCTGTTGCTTATCTGCTGTGCTTTAAAAAGCACCCAATCAACTGGAGTCATCTATGCAAAGGAGGTTTGGGTGGGTGTACAAACTTACGAGCACTTCTCTATCTGACACTGAGATTTGAGATGAGGAATCTATCAGTATCTGCCTGTATCTATCAGGAGTGAACATCTGTGTGAAATCACTGGGGGGGCGGGGTTTAATGGTGAACTTATACACACACACACACACACACACACACACACACACACACACACACACACACACGCACAGTCTAGTTAACCATATTAATATTTAAATCTAGCATACTGCAGGTGTAGAATAACTGCCTGTTGGTTATCTGCTGTGCTTCAAAAAGTATTGCCCCTTTACAAGATACAACCATAAGTAACCTTTAAGATTCACAGCGGCGGGCGACGTGTTGACTACGTGTGGACGTGGCCTGTGTTGCAATGACAAACAGTAGCTAGCCATGAGTAGCTAAAACCAATAAAATATAAAGAACAAGCTCAAGTGCGGTCACCAGAGGGTGCTAACGATCTCTACCGCTGCCTTCCAAACAGTTTAATGAGAGTTTGTACGAGTCCGTGTCCCCCGAGGTAGTCGCGGGTGTGAACGCAGGACCTGTGTGATAAATAACCAAACACATGAAAAGAGTAAAACCACGGGACGTTACCTGCGTAGAAGCGCAGCAGGGACCCCAACTCGGTGTTCATGCCTTCCTCCTGGACGCGCCACGGGTCCTTAAAGCCGAGCTTGAACAGGAAGTCGTTCTGGATCTGCAGCGGTCGTTCGTCTGGGGCGAGCCGACGCGCCGCCTCCCCGTGCAGCTGCACGTACAGCGCCGGGGACAAGTCGCGCTCGGAGGACGAAGAGCCGACCCGGGACCGGGACGCAGGAGATGTCGGAGGATCGGGCTCGTCGCCCAGCTTCGATGCGGAATCTGAAGTCAGACTCATTTGCTCGGGCCGGTCCTTAGCGTCGTCGGTGAAGTTATCCAGCTCCGGAAGAACGGAATCGGTGTCGGGGTCAACGCCGCCGCCGCCGCTCGGGGGTCCCTCTAGTTCAAGCTCGTCTGACGAGCTTCCGTACGTATCGAGTCCCTCGGTGGCGCTGTCGAATGCAGGACTCAGTGCGGACGCGTCCGTCCCTAACACCATGTCGTCGCTCAGGGAGTCGCGGTGCTCGCCGAGTTTAGAGCTGAGCTCGTCGTCCGAGACGGAGTTTCGGACACGGCCGCCAGCTCCCTCGTCATCGCCGTCGTCGTCATCATCATCGTTGTCATTCCGCGTACGCGAGCCATCCAAGACGTCGGAATCCGAACGCGGCGAGAACAGTCCCACGTCAGGGACCGTCTGCAAGAGTAAGAGTCTCAACCTGTCGCTCGGGACCGACCCGATGTCCCCGACGACGTCCTGGGGGCCGCGACAGTTGCCGTTGACGTCCGCGGCCGGGTGAGGTCTCGGCCCGATCCGCACCACGGAGCCGCCCAGCTGGCTCAGACGCAGGGCGATCTCGGACGCCGTGGTCTCCTGGGTGCACAGGACGGGCCTCGGGGGGCTGCAGGGCGAGAGTTGGTCGTGGACGTGGACCGAGCCGCGGTGCAGGTCGGCGCGGATCCACTGGCGGTCTGCGGGCTGGAGCTGGGCGTTCTGCCGGCGCTTCAGCAGTGTCTTGCGGTCCAGCGTCGATGAGGTGGAGGAGGGAGGCGGCACCGGGACCGACACCGGGGTCATCTTCCCTGTGGCGGCGGTGGCGGAGAGGTTCCTCTTCAGCCGCCGCCTTTTTAACAGCAGCGAGTTGGAGCTGCCGGTGAACGCGCGAGCGCTTTTCGAGGTTTTCAGCGCCGCCTTGCCGCCCAGGATGAACTGCGCGCCGCGGTTACCGTTAAGGAGGTCTACCCGCGGCGGAGCCGTCGTCTGTCTCCCACCGCCATCATCATCGCCGTTACCGGTCGGACTCCTCAACTTACTATTCTGATCTGAAGCGGATTTCCAGAAGTTTCCCTCCGCCAGCCTCGCGCCGTCCATCTCTTCCGTCGCGCTCGCGTCCGTCTCAGCGCCGTGTACCGACGCACGCACGAGCTGCACGCCGTCTGCGCGGCGCCGTCACTCCGCCGCACATCGGAGTCGGTTAAAAATAAAAAAACGTCAACCTTTAGCCTAACGGACGGGCAGAGGAAGGGAAGCTCGAGCCCGAGCTTGACGTACGTACGCGCGCGAGGGCGGAGACGCCGCTATGCGTCTCATTTACGCAGAAATGTATAGCAAAGCTCCGTGAGTGTATGTATGCGCAACACCCGACCGTCGCCCGACCTCCTCTTTACGCAAATCGAGCGCTACATATTCATGAGATAGATAGCTTATGAGCTCTGTGGGGCGACGCCGACAAAATGGCGCCCGTCGCCTACGCGTGTGCGGCGCGGCACTCTGGTAAGTGTAGTTCTCTAAGAAGCTGAACTCAGCGGCTGAGTGCGACTAAACAGACTACATTTCCCACGAGGTGTTGCGTGCAGCCAATGGCGATCGTTGTTTTGGAATGTCACAACCCGTCCATTTCATCTAGGGCGCAAGCGGGACGTTTCCTTTTTGTTTGTTTAACAAATGTATAAATGTCTATGTATAAATATATATATATTTTAAACGCTAGCATGTATTATCTACTGTTTTCTTTTTTTTAATTCTCTCTCACAACTTTTATACAAGTTTCATATAGCAATCTGTGTGTGTGTTTTTAGGTGGTCACTTTTATTAACATCTTAACGGTGTCTAACAGTAGTTTCTGAGAATGCGGGTCAAGACTACATTTCCCATAAGGCCTTGCGTGTAGCCAATGGCGACCGTTGTTTTGGAATGTGACGACCGTCCATTTCATCAAAGGCGCAAGAGGGACGCTTCTGTTTGTTTGTTTAAAAAAAGTTTATTCATAAAATATTTGTTGTTATGTTTTTAAGTTTATTTGTAAAATTGGTGAGAATTTTTTTTTCATTTTGCGTTCTCTCTCAACTTTAATAAAAGACGTATAAAGCAACGTGTGAGTGTGTGTTAATTTTATTGTGGTCACTTTTATTAACATCTCGACTCTGAGGGGAGTGTAACTATAGATTCGCCATTTTGAAAAACGACCCAAAGTTATTGCGCGTCGGCCACCCTCTTAATATTTTAATCCTACCGCATTTCTTGTACGCAAGTCCCGCCCCCCAGGTTTACGATTGGTTAATACGGACTGGCCTCCTGCGCGTTACGTCACACGCACAAGCTCTCCTCCTATCAACACGCACTTCGGTCGGAATACAGGTGGGAGAGGAAGAATAAACGAACAGCCTGTGAACTACCGCCATCTAGTGTTGTTTTTAGTCAATGACCGTTTCAAAATCTTTTAATGGACCAAAAAGATGAAGAGGAAGGTCTTGAATAGTCTTTGGGGGTGATTTTTGAGTGTTAGTCAGGTTAACTTAACAGGTTTTAAACAGTAATGCCCAGGGATTTTCAAAAACATTTTTAGGGCCCAAACACTGACATCATAGTGTGTGAAGGACCCTCATAGACAGTGCATGTGACCCCTCTGTGTCCTGTTAGATCCGACGTTTGCAGTGACTTTTTCTTTTCTTAACATTTTATAATAAATTTTTTTCATGCACAAGGGTGAGAATCAAGCACATGAATCAGGACTCAAATTACCAATCAGGTTAGAGGGTGATGAGATTTCAATCAAGGGCTTTCAAGAGCTAACTAATGGATGAATCAATCAAATCAACACGCCAATCAGTAGATAAGGAATTTCACTGCCTTTATCTACAAAAGAAAGTGAAAAGCTCATGTCAGACATCTTGCCCAGATTCACACAGAATTTTATGTTTACCCCACCTCATTCTACAGGACGCCCGAGACACTGTATACAGGATAAAGAGGTATAGACGATGAGTTAACGAATGTGCTCGAGAGAATTATTATTCTAAACCAATAAATAAATAAATAGGCAAATAAGTGTCGTTAGCAATCTGTTAATTATTTTATTTCACAATGTCATACGCAGGCACGTGTGAAGACCTGATGCTCGAATCACTTTTACGTGTTCTGTTGCTACATGAATAAAACCAGCAGTGGTGTGAACAATGATGAAGTCAGTAAGGTCGAGGCAGAGGTCCGTTTTGGTCATTGTGTTTTATTTAATGGAGATAAAGCAGTCTGTAGCACACTGGAAGCTGAAACATCTCCCAGACTTCTGTCTCTCTCATTCACTCAGTCTCACACACGTACATGGGGGGAGAAAAGAAAGAAAAGAAAAAAGAAAAACACTTATTGCTGAATTCACAATCCTGCAGGTCCAACAGGTCCAGTCTGGGGGGGGAAGGGGGAGGCGGACGGACAAGATTTCCACTTTTATGGCCAAATTTTGATTAATTTTTATTAATTAATTAATTAGTTTGTGCAAATGTAGTCCGGGGCCATGTGACACACTGCTTAACAGTTTATAAAAATGCGACACGCCATCAGCTTCACTGTAGAGTGGCGTATTAAATCACGAACATCTACATCAGGAGTGTCCTCAATCAATCAATCAATCAATCAATCAATCAATCAATCCCTAACGAATCAGTAAACAAAATAGTTCTTTCATCCTCTTTAAAAAAGTTTTGGCACCTTTGTTTTTAAGCAGTGCGCACATTCAAGATCTGTAAAAGACGGTGTGTGAAACCCACAAAAAAAAAGTTCCATGTACCCCAGGACGGAGGGTTTCTTTTCCTCCAAAGTGAACCTTAACATTTGAAAAGGAACACTTGAGGAAAAGTTTAAATTTAATTAAACATTTCAATAAAAAATGAATAAATAATAATAAAATTAAAAAAAACTCTTCATTCCTATTTAGGCTAAAAACCAATTTGGAGGGGGGGTGCACAAACTTTTGCACTATATCCGATTCGACTCGGCTGTGCGTTTAACCTGTAGCGACCTTTAGTTAAATGTTCATCACGAGCTTAGAAATGTATGAAATTTTCACGTGCTGATTTTTTCCCTAGCATTTCCGTCCTTACGATAGAGTGTGGCTCTTTTTTTTTTTTTTTTTTCGATTTTGTGCAATTTTTCCTAGAAACCTTCGTAGAAAATCGTGATCGTGATGATTGTTGGTGATGAAGACGACAAAGATATACGGAATCCCTTTATAAAAAAAAAGTAAATAATAATAATAATAATAACAATAACTTTTAGTAATTCTCTAAAATTGCCGCGACATGTCGTTGCTATAGAAACACAACGCTCCTGATCGAGATCCGTAGCTAAAGTGAAGCATGCTAATAATACGCTAATGAGACCGGGGCAGAACTTATGCATTCTCCTTGTCTAAAAAAAAAAAAAAGGGTAAGTCGTAGAAGTTTGTGGAGGAGCGACGGGTCACCTAGGCGATTTACGAAACCTCGCATAAGGCACCCCGACACCGAACCTAAACCCGATGGCGTGGATTGGATGGGAATGTGGCATTCACGTCATTAATCATGCATTTTATACCTATGACTGTGTTTAACATCCTGAAAATCAAACTAAAACAAAAATGAAAATAAATAAATAAATAAATAAATAAAATCATATACCATCACTCGATTTCAGATAAAACATTCCAAGTTATTGAAATATTTTTTTGAAAAAAAAATTAAGAAATAAATACATCACATAGAATATTGGCCTTCAAAGTGGTCTAGTCCATTCTACAAGTTACTGCGAATGTGAAAATAAAATAAAATAAAATAAAATGGAGGGGAAAAAAAACAACAAAAAATGTCCTTATAGGCGTAAAAAAAAAATATTGCTCAGTCTCATCAGCTTCAAAAAAAAAAAAAAACATTTTAAATGCAGGGTAATATTTCGTATCTATCCCATAATTCTACAAAGCAATTGTGTTTCGATTGGCCAAAAAAAAAAAAACAACAATAATAATAATAATAATAATAATAATAATTACATGTATTTAAAAAAAAAAAGAATAATTTCGTAAAAATCCCTGGGCTTCGAACTGAGATTTGGGTTGAGCTAGTTTCCTTAGAAGATAAATATATTAAATAATAATTATTATAATAATATTTTTAAAAAAGCATGAAACAGAAGAACAAAAAAAAAAAAGGCAGCCTTATAACAATTAATTAAAAAATATTAGAAATAATCATTTCCAAAAAGAAATCGACGCACAAACATTCAAAACCAAAACCAGACACTTTTCATATATAATCGTATAATCATGTACAGATCCAGATAGCTGCATCCTCAGAGCCGCACGCGAGCCCTTCCGTGTTTAAATAAAGGTTCCCGCTCCTCATTTTTACAATAACGCGTTTTACACCTTTAAAATATTCTACTCAATCATCCGGTATAAACAGAATGTACAGGAGGCGAGGGCACGAGGCGCCGTCTGAGCTCCCGCCGCTCACAGTTTGCTGCAGAGGTCCATAGAGTCTGTACAGTGCGGCCGAGCTCGCGCGCCTCACCCGCTGCTGCTGCTGCTCGTGTTTCTGTGCGTGTGCGCGTGTGGGTGTACAGGACGGCGCTGGCCAGCAGAGGGCACCAGAGAAACGATGATCAAGAACACGAATCGACATATTGCACATCAAAATCGTTCGGTCTGAGCCGGAGTGGCTCCAGCGCCACCTTCCGGCTGTCCGGGGGAAAATATGAACAACCTCTATATGTGTGTGTGTGTGTGTGTGTGTGTGTGTGTGTGTGTGTGTGTGTGTGTGTGTGTGTGTGTGTGGTGGGGGGGGGGTTAAAAAAAACAAGCAAAGTGCCAACGCGTCAATGCCAATGAAAAGCCGTATCGTATCCAGGCCTGTTCACGGCTAACACGCTAAGACGTTTATACTAAGATGGAGTGTGTGTGTGGGGGTTTTTTTGTTGTTGTTGTTGTTGTTGTTGGGTTTTTTCTTTTTCCACCGAGGTTTTGGGGCGCATCCTGGATTTCGTAAAAAGGCATCAAATTTTTTCGCCCCTTCCCTCTATAGGACTTGGCTTTTAGTGTGATTTCGTGCACCGCCGATCTGACCAGCAGGTGTGTGGCTCGGTCCCCGCTCGCCTACGGCCTGTGAAACCTGCAGATGAAAAAAAAACAAAATAAACAAAAACAAGAATAAATAAGACGTAAACAATCGGTGTGTAATCACCTTCAGGTGTTACGTGCACTTTTCCACGTAACCTGGACCGTTTAAATGTTAAAAGGGGTGGAGCTGGTAAAATGATGGGTGTGTCCAAATCTGCATATTCATAAATGCTTAGGATTTCTTGACTGCAGTAGGTGCTGAGGACAGCGGTCTCCTCCCGATACCACATTATCACGATACCTCGGTGCCGGTTCCATGAATATCTAGAACATCATCTGTCATCATTATTATTATATCTAAACAAACTTCACAGATAATTCACTCCTACCACACGGGATGAAAATGTGTAAATAGTTCAGAGTGCGCCACCTGTAGGATTGTAAAGAAACTGCGACGTTTTACCGCCTCAAACGTCTACAAAGTGTCAAAACTCGACTCCACTAATTAACCCTCACTCCGCACTGAAGCGTTTATATCCGAGTCCGCTCGGCTGGACACCGGTCACGGCCAGTCAGACTGAAAACCAGCCTGTTCTGCTCTTAGATATACAGTAGCTCTCATCTCCATTATAAATGTAAAAATAGGTTTTTTAAAAAAAAAATCGATTTTGGAGTCAGTGTGACGATACGTGAATCACCACTCAAAAGAATCACGATTCATTCAACTGAATCTATTTATCCTCCATCTCAGGTAGATGCTGTTTAACACCTAATGCTATCACATCCTACATAGTTAAACCAATTTAAAGACTGTAGGGATGAATAAAAAACTAAGGCTTTCAGATGTTCTTAAAATGAGATCCAGGCTTAAATCAGAATATCTTCGCCTGATTATGTGGGATTGAAATATTTTCAATTGAATTGTGTCTCACTCCTTGTTAAATGAAACGCTTGACTCTTTTTAATGTATATATTTTTTGTAGCTGAATTTGTAAAATGATAATTTACATAACAAGGATGGGGTGCACAAACTTTTGCACTCATCTGTATATTTCCGTTTTTTTTTTTTTTTTTTTTTTTTGTATGATGTTTTGCTCGCTGTACCTGGTTAAATGGCGACTGGATTCATGCACTTCCATCTCCGTGCTCTTGTAATCGTTGAGCTCCTTCCTTATGGCAGCCTGAAAGGGACGAACACACACGGCCGTGAGAGGATGAGTAAAAATATACCGCTGTTAAAGCCACACCATGCATCATTCATAACCTGCCTAAAGATTTCAATAATGTACGAGGAATAAAAATTATAAAAATGTGCAGAGGAAAAAAAAAAAAACTGCTTCAGTATTAATGCAGGCATGTGTGTGTATTCGGAGATCTAAGATGGTGAGCTCTCTAAATGTTCCTGAGAATCTCATAAAAAGCATAATATTTAATGAAATAGGGTCTTTAGTTTGGTGGATGATTTCACATTCTGTATAATAAAATAAAATAGAATAAAATAAAAAAGTCAATATAAGAAAGTAACCACAATAAACACATACACACGCGTATTTATACATGGAGCGTTCGAGTGAAACCAGGACTCAGTGTTCCCGTAATTGTACAGTAACAGTCAAAAGTTTGGACACAAGTTTGGATTGATTTTCTACATTCCTGAACAATACCAGATTTTTTCAAAAACTATGAAATTAGGTAACCTTATTAAATAATTAAACAACAAAGTTATTTTAAGACGTGAAGTTCAGCCTTTCTGGATCAGTTCTTACAAGAACAGTATTGTGTCAAATGCATTTGCAAAACCCATCAAGCTCCATGATGAAACTGGCTCTCATGAAGACCTTCCCAGGAAAACAAGACCAAAACTGAGCTCTGCTGCAGAGGAACAGTTCATTTAGAGTCACCAGCCTCAGAAATCACCAATTAACCACAAACATCACCTCAGACTAGCGCCGTTATGAAGCTTTACAGAGCAGAAGTAGCAGATATACATCTCAACATCCACTGTTCAAATGAGATTATTGTGTATTTTGGATAAACGCCTTCAGTGCCAATTTACAGAGTAGAAAGAAATAAAATTGAGAAAAGACCATGCAATTAGAAGGGGTGTCAAAACTTTTGACTGGTAGCGTATGTACAGTATATATTTGAACTTGATGTCAACATCGTGAACAGTGTTGGTTTTCAAGTTTACCAGAAATGCCCTTAAAACAGAGGAGAGAAAAATATGACCTTGATGTTCAGTTCCAAAATCCAAGGTTACAGTGTTACAGTGATAACCTCATGGAAATCATTCAAACTTGCGGACGCTGAAAACCTCAGACACAAGCATGGACAGAAACGTTGCCCAAAATACAGCTTTTGTCTAAACAGGAATTTTCAGACATTTGACCTTGCTCTGACCTTGGATCTCTATCAGTTTATACCTGGATTACAGGAATAACTCTACACAAACCGTTCAAATTTGTGTTGGTTCTTGAGCTCGCGCAAACCCTCTGGGTTTCCTCCGGGTACTCCGGTTTCCTCCAACAGTCCAAAAACCTGAGGATTAGGCTAATTAGCGTTCCCAAATTGCCCGTAGTGTGTGATGAATTGAATCATTGGGCCAGTATTTGGCCATTCATCCATTTTGATTTGCTGATCAAATCAACAAAAGATCAATTGTGACAATTGTGTGATCAAGTGTGACACAGGTCACACATTTTTACATCCCTAAGGATTCACTTTTACCATAATCTATACCTCTTTATAAGGCAAGGTTTCCATACAGTATGTCATCCTCATGACCACTGCAGTGTTTCTCATTCTTCCTTTTCTTCTGCTTCACCACAAACCAGCAGACAGAATAAGACCTCATAAGAAAAAAAGAAAACAAAACCTCAAGCATCCGCACGATGAGCTCAGCGCGCCGAGACTTCCTGTCATTTCTCATTGTGAGATATAAAAACCAGTCGGCTCCGTGGTAACGTCACCGTCCCAGCGTGTCCTTCTGCGAACACGTCACCGCTCTATTCACGCGTACACATTACTGCCAAACTGCATCTGAGCGCTCACAAAGCGAGCAGGAAGCCCTACAAATGGCCCATAACCGCAGTCGCGGGGGTACAAAAAGGGAACCATTAAATTGCTCACCGAAGCGAGAAGGAGATCTAAACATACCTGGGCCAGAACAAGGAACAAGGACGGTGTGTAATAAGGGGAGTTATGATAAGCTGATGGCACAAACCTTGATTAGTTTCCTATAAAATGAAAATGTAAAAGTATTTTATTTCTTGTGGTCAGATTTCCGCAAACAAAATGTGGACCGATTCTCTACAGAAGGGGAAAGTTTCTTAAACAGAATCATTACTGGAGACGAGACACTACGAGTCTGGGAGTAAACGGAGGAGTGTGGACCGGAAACATCCTCAATCACTGACCAAAAAATAAATAAAAAGTTCCAAAGTCGACCATCAGCTGGAAAATTCATCAACGCTTACAGTTTTCTGGGATTCTCCAGGGCCAGAAGTATTGGAACACTATCAGGAGAAAGGTTCAACACTCAACAGTGCTGGTTACAGTGAGACGCTTACTGAAGAGCTGAAGCCTACACTTTGCATTAAACGCAGAGGACTGCTCTGATCTCGCCTGGCGATGCACAACACTCTGTCGACACTCTGAAAAAACTTTTGAGGCGTTGAAGCGTCTTCCCTATAGTCCTGATCTCGCTCCATCAGACTTTCACCTGTTCGGTCCCCTGAAAGCAGGACGAAGAGTCACTTCTGATGAAAGTTAAGTGGTGCATTCGTGGCTCGCAGGTTAATTAAGTTTATTAAAATAGATTTGACAGCCAGAGTGTGGATAATTTTTGACTCACCCCTGTATTATACTACATATACACAGTATATACTCTGGTTCGTCTCACCCGAGTTTACACCGGGGAAGAATTTAAACATACCTTGTCTGCAGCAGTGAGGCGTGTCCAGGGTTTATCGGCCCGCCGGTCGTAGTCCTGAGCGTCGGCTACTTCTACGTAATCGCTGAAGCGGATCAGGATCTTGGCCTGCCGCAGTTCCTCCACCGTAGGCCTTTGGCTGAGCTGCAAGCACAAGCAACTGTTAGTACGAACAGGATACATGATCGTATTGAATGACCCGTGTCCCATTAGGGGCTCCGTACTCTCTTGGTGTTTCTCTTTTCCTTCTCCCAATTAAAATCATCACCTATTCATTGACCATGTACTGTACATTCACATGGATTGGCGGCACGGTGGCTTAGCGGTTAGTATCCACAGCCTTGGACCTCCAGGTCCTGGGTTCGATTCCAACCTTGGGGTCTGTGTGCATGGAGTTTGCCTGGTGCTTGGTGAGTCCCCATGCTTGGTGAGTTTCCCCTGGGTACTCCGGTTTCCTCCCACAGTCCAAAAGCCACGCAGATTAGGCTAACTGCCTTTCCCAAATTGCTCGCAGTGGGTGAATGTTGACCAGGGATCCTACCATGCATAAATACAATGGCCACCACTGGCCTCTACGGTCCCTAGTTGGACTACAGAGGTTCCTATAGGGATGGATGGATTTAAATGGATTAGGAGTTCTTCCTAACATGCAGCACTTTAACGTATTTTATAACAGTTTATCCCATACCATCACTAGGAGGATGGGACTGTTTTTCATGTTGGTGTCGAAACAAGATTTTCAGAACAGTGTGTAAATCCAGACAGAGGCTGAACCAGTCCAACCTGGACCAGACAAATGAAGCGTTCACAAAGACAGTGTGTTCTTTTCAGGTAAGAACGGAACATAATCGTCTTTTGACTCACTCCCCTTATAAAAGGCCCTTTATAAAAGAAGCAGTAATGTGTAATTCCAGATGAACCATTTGACATTAATAGCTGCTATATCAGACCCGGCGAGGTAAGACACTGCTTCGGCGCTATTACACAGCGAGAGACGAACTGAGCAAACCCAGACTAGACGGTGAAGTACAGGCGACGATGTTACACTTGGTTTATATAACAAGCTGTAGTTTGACGCTGATTGTAGATTGTGTCTCACCTTGCGTGTGAGTCTCCGTTTGATTTCCCTTTTCTCCTCCAGCTCCTCCTGTTCGTTCCGTGCTGCAAAAAAAAAAAAGATACAAGATTGACGTCACCTCGTACTTATAGGTTCGTCATCATGAAAAAAGTACTTCATACTCAAGATAACCATTAATCGTGACAAATGACAAGATTGCCTTAAGAAAGGCTTTTCATCCCAGATTCTTCAACCATCTTCACTTGAGGTGAGGATGCAACCTGAATGCTAAGCTAGCTCACATCCTTACATGTTGAGACAAAACTAGGCCAGAGGAGGACGTCCGTTTCAGTGAGGCTTAGAGGAAGAAAAACCAAAACAGGCATTCCCTTGAGCTCTCCGCACTGGAGAGCATTTTCGAGCATGTTATCTCAAGCAAAGCCTCGTGTTTCATGGGGAAGGGAAAAAAGAAAAAAAGAAAAAAAAACCTGCTGTAGGCTAAAAAAAATGGTCTGGAACATATCAGAAAACGATTCTGCCTTTTTGGCAACCAAAACACTGCCAGTTTAAAAAGGAAAACGAAATTAAAATAATAATAACTCCATCCTCCCACTGGGTTTTGTGTTCATATAAGAGATATTTTGAAGGGGGGAATCTAGGTCACTCTGTACTACAAACACTGAAACAGTCCATCACTTACAGAATAGAGACTTCACTAAACCCAGTGCACGTACCACAGCAAGAACTTTAAAGTTCCTTTAGAGGTCTGTGAAACTTTCTCGGCTAAACCAGTATATCCTAATCCGTCAAGCGACGGTTCGTCTTATTGCGTCGAGGTAAGTCATGAACTGCTTCAGGCTGGTTAAATATAATTTAGTTTCCTTGGAAATTGCGGTTTCTCCTAATTCATAAACTGCAAGGAGAATGGACACAGTGTATTTTTATACCATCTTATTCAAAAGCATCTTAAAATAAAGATAAGATAAAACGGACATTGAGGCAATGCTCAATGCTCAATGAACTCATCCAAGGATGCATAGATATGTATGGATTGATGGACAGACCTACAGATGGGTGGATGGATGAATGGATGGATGGATGAATGGATGTACCTACAGGTAAATGGATGGATGGATGGATGTACATACAGGTAAGGATGGATGGATGAATGGATGTACCTACAGGTGGCTGGACGGATGGATGGACGGACGGATATACAGGTGGATGGATGGATGGACATACAGGTAAATGGATGGATATGCAGGTAAATGGATGGATGGATAGATGAACATACAGGTGGCTGGATGGATGGACATACAGGTGGATGGGTGGATGGATGGATGGATGAATGGATGTACCTACAGGTAAATGGATGGATAGATAGATGAACATACAGGTGGCTGGATGGATGGATGGACATACAGGTGGATGGGTGGATGGATGGATGAATGAATGGATGTACCTACAGGTAAATGGATGGATAGATAGATGAACATACAGGTGGATGGGTGGATGGATGGATGAATGGATGTACCTACAGGTAAATGGATGGATAGATAGATGAACATACAGGTGGCTGGATGGATGGATGGATGGACATACAGGTGGCTGGATGGACATACAGGTAAATGAGTGGATGGATAGATGGACATACAGAAAGATGGATGGATAGATGGATGGACAGACATACAAGTGGATGGGTGGATGGATAGATGAATGGATGTACCTACAGGTAAATGGATGGATAGATAGATGAACATACAGGTGGCTGGATGGATGGATGGACATACAGGTAAATGGATGGATGGATGGACATACAGGTGGATGGATGGATGGATGGACATACAGGTGGATGGATGGATGGATGGACATACAGGTGGATGGGTGCATGGATGAATGGATGTACCTACAGGTAAATGGATGGATGCATAGATGAACATACAGGTGGATGAATGGACGGACATACAGGTGGATGGATAGATATACAAATGGATTGATGGATGGCCATCTATCCATCAATCCAACAGACAAAGTTATGTGCTACTTGGATTCTTTAGAAAACATGGTTTCTCCCAGTTCACAAATGGCATATTTTTTCACTACATCATTGTAAGCAACTTAACATTACTAAAAGATTAAACAGAGCAGGTTAGGCTCACTTGGTTTGAACTCACAACCTTCCTGAATAGTAAATGACTGCTTTAACCACTTAATCACCTCATTCCCCTACAGCCCATGTACCACCAGGAGTCCCAAATGCCACTCTCACCCACTCTGGAGGAGGAACTGGATTTACACTACTGGAACCAAAGTTTGCTCTGAATTTTACCTACAGTTCCAGAGTCCCTATAAATGATTCTGCAGAAGGAGGACTCCCTTTTTGGTACTGGTAGCACTTTCTCATCTTTAGCTGCTAACAAACAAAAACACGATTTTGCTGAGAGTATTTTGGTGATAGTGTTTCATCACAAAATTCTCAGTTTGAAAGAGTTTGAGGGAAAATAAAAAACTGACTGATGCTTTACAGTTTGTGGTGTTGGGGAAATCTCACTAACAGGGTAAATGGAACAAATCCAGAATGAACACTCACGTTTCAGAATGTTTCGCTGCTCCAGCTCCTCTGCTGTTGGTCTTTGACTCAGTCTCCTGAACACAGACACATGCACACAATGACAGGTTTACAGTGTTGCACTGGTGTGAAAATTCACACCTGCCTGAAAAGAACAGCACAAGAAAAGCAGGGTTGCTGTGGAGTCCTGGCCTTCCAGAGCATCAACTAAGGGCGTTTTTACATTAGGCACAATTAATTTGTACCATGCCCAGGAACGACTGCTCGCTCCCACGCCCTGTGTCTAAACAAGAAACTACTTCCGTGCTCAGGTACTATTCACATCTGATTCTATCCGTGGCCTGCATAGTGCCCGAGACTACCTCTTCAAATAAACTCGGGCATGGTAGCACATTTTCACAACCGTGTTCTTGTTGGTCAAATTGAACCAGACCATGGGGTCAAGTTTTCTTTGAAACAATCCTGGGTCCCTGAATGAAAAGACAAAAAAAAAACAAGTCTAGGGAGGGTTGAAAAGATAAATGGATGAACAGAGGAAGGGATAAATTAAGAGAGATAGGGAGAGATGAATGTATGGATAGATGAGTCGACTAGATGTGTGAATTGAATGAGGAATGCAGAGACAGCACAAGGTAGGGATATATGAATGGATAAATGGAGTGCCAAGTGGAAAGGAAAAATAGACTGTTGGATGGACAGGGTTGGGATGGATGTACTAAGCTGGATGGACAGAGATGACCAGAAGTATGGTTGAGATGACCAGATGGACACGGGGGGGGGTGGGGGGGGGGTAGTGTGATAGACAGACGACCAGGAGAAAAGTGGAATGGTAGCATGGACAGATGGAAGGCCAGACGTAGGGAGGGATACACGAAAGGAAAGACAGCCAGAAGAATGGATTAAATGGGTGGACAAACAGATGAATTAAGTTTGAGCGAAAGGGAAGCATGGGTAGACTAATGACCAGGTAAGAAGGGATGGACAGACAAACATGGGTTTGGAGAACTGGAAATGTAGATGAGAAGATGTCCAGAGGTAAGCAAGGATGAGTGGGTGGATGGATAGATGGATGGATGGATGGATGTCAAGAGAAATAGAAGCATTGGTCGACTACTGGATAGAGGTAAGGAAATATGTGTGAACAGACGTAGATAGATCAATAGATGCATCAATAGAACACAGGCAGCTGTATAGAAGGATGGAAGTTGAATGGTCAGAAGTAGGCAAGGTAGGCATGACCATAGGTGACCGATTGGATGGATGAATGGATAATGAGCAGAGAGACAAAGAGACGGTCGGACAGACAACGCTCCCCTTCCTTCCTTCATCTGGATAAAAGGCCAGACGAAGAAAGGAAGGAGAGCACTGAGGAATGGTAAATTGCTGGGGATAGACAAAGAGATTGTGCAGAGGGATGGTGGTATGTATGGAAACATGGCTAGAGGTAGTCACAGCAGGCATTGGGTGGATGGATGGATAGATGGATGAGCAGTTTCTCTGACAGAGGTAGGGAGAAAAAGTTAAAGGCCAAAAGGCCTGATAAAGAGGTAGGGAAAGACAAAGAACTGAATTATGGACAAAAAGAGGACCAGAGGTCGGCAGGGATAGATAACAGACTTAGATGGATAGTAGTATGGACAAACAATCAGTGAACAGTGAGAAACACTACCAGTAAAGAAAAGTCTGGAAATCTATTTAAAGGGTCATAATGAGAGTTTTCATTGTGCCCCAAACCCCTTTACCAGAGTACTGGATATTTGCCAATCGGTGTTGCAGTAAACATCCCTGTTCTCCTACAGTAAATGTCTGCGGGCTGAGAAAGGTCATGTGACTTCCGTTGTACAAAATCCATCCTTCAGCTGGGCTCACCATCAACATCCACTCCTCCTCCTCCAAAAGCCCTTGGAGTCACGTGAGCACCGGAGTGCGGAGATGCCGTTTACATCTTCCGAGTTACCTCTGAACGTTCTAACAACGAGACACTTATTTATTGAGATAGTAAATTTGTTCCAAGTCCAAACTGAAGTATACAAGTATATACAAAGACATCATTGTGACTCATCGTGTTTTACGGGTTATGGCTTGACACCAGCGCTATCATCAGTCACATCAACGACTTGGAACATAAACGTCAGTATCGCAAAAACATCAAATGAAGCATCCACAAGCACATGCACACGTTTGTGTTCGGTGGTCCGTTGTGACTCTCTGCCCATCAAGACCCGGTTGCACAACACATCTCCCAGCCCTACTCGATAGTGTAACAAGGTTACACAAGAAAGACGGACCTGAAGTGACAGTCGTGAACACACAGACGTGGACGCCAAAACGTGTCGCTGCTGTTGCAGACATTTCCGTTAGCGCCTTGTTCGGCTTTGACCCTGAGGTAACCTCGTAAAATCTTTCCTCTCTTCATTCATTCCACCTCAGAGATGAAGCCTCCCGGCTCCTCGGAAGAGCCGCAGGAAATCCCGTTCGCTTTAAATCCGGCTTCCTCAAATCCGCCCCCCCCCGTTCCTGGATAGTAGAGACTCTATCACAATGTAGGAGAATATAATAAAGGCATCATTCATCTGAATTAATAAGCCAGAAATATACTTTACTATCCTCACGGCAAGATCGGATCAGGTGCAAAAATTTGCGCACCCTTTAGAAAAATGTTAATTACCATCACCGTGCTCGCGCTCTCTCTCTCGCTCACTCTTTTTTCTCTCTCTCTTGTATTAGAATCCCAGATTGTCTTTTATAAGACGCTCAGCCAGCACCGCTTACATTACGACCAGACTGGATGACTGCCGTTTGGCTTTTTCCGCCCTGTCCGGTCTCGACAGCGGGCGCTCGGCTCGATGCATTAGCATACGCTAAATGATTTTAGCATGTCTGGCCCTGATCTGGTCGATTCAGCAGCGTCGGTCTTCAGCGATTCCCGACTTCTGGAGCCTTAAAGAGCAGAACATATTGTACAGCTTTAATCTCGTTTAGCTGGGAACAGTCAAGGACACGGTGCAGCGGGGATGACTCAGAGAAGGAGAGAGCGCGAGAGAAGGAAAGATAATGAGAAGAAGAGAGCGCGCGCGAGAGAGAAGTGGGATAAAACGGAGAGGAAGAGAGATATAGGAAGAAAGAGTGGAAGAGCGAAAAGAGGGGGGGAGAGAGGGAAAAAGAGAGCGAGAAGGAGCAAGGGGAGAGAGAGAGAGAGAGAGAGAGGGAGAGCGCAGGAGATTTGGCTGAAATTAGGTCAGCTCTGAATGGAGCTGCACGAGAGAGCTGATGGCCTTCATCATTCACTGGGCCTTTTGCCCACACACACACACACACACACACACACACACACACACACACACACACACACACACACACACACAGCTGGTGTAGTGTGGGAAAACAGTATCATGATTTAAGAGCGTTTATTTATTATATGTTTTTTTTCAATTCAGCAGCGTGGTGTTGCTTAGCAACGGTATTCACGTGCTGTGGAGCGCTCCGCTTTCTGCTTTCTCGGGTCACAGGAACATTAAAGTCTTGAAATCCATCAGTGTGTGTGTGTGTGTGTGTGTGTGTGTGTGTGTGTGTGTGTGTGTGTGTGTGTGAGTGAGATTCTGACCGTGTGAGTTTGGTGCCGATCTGCTGCCTGGACTCGAGCCTCTCCTCGTCCGTCTGCATGGGCAGGATGTTCTTCTCCTCCAGCTCCCTCTTGGACGGCCTGTTACTCAGCTTTATAGCCAGCGAGTCTTTCCTCAACACCTTCAGGGCTAAAGTATCTGCACAAACACATACACACATCACATCACACACACTCCCAGGTTAATTCTGTGCAGGATGTCACCCTGAGATGAAGGAGAGCACCTTCCTGAGAACACTTCCTTCCTTCCTTGCTTCGCTTCCCAAAGCCGCTCTAACACAGAGACACGCGAGCGTGTGGAACGTCTCGTCCCTAAACCCGACCTGCCGCATGCGCTGCTGAGCACAAATCCAAGCTTTGACATCCAGACTAACGGTGTCAACATTAAATAAGGAGCGTGCGATCTATTGTAGGAATGCAAAACGCAACAATGAAATACACTATCGTTGCTATGGTAACCATGGCTCGCAGGGACGTGTACGATGCACAATCTATTCATAAATGAAACAAAGAACAACGTACAATGTTTGCCGCATGGTGAAGGTGTCTGTAAGGACATGAGGTTTAATGTTAAAGGAAGGAGTCTCCAGCGTCAGTGTCGGTACCAGTCGGAGGTAAAGGGATAACTCGTCTCGTGAACTTCCTCCGACGTAAACCACGGAACTGCACATGCGATATAAGTATCATATATACTGTATCATGATATAATGGATAAAACATTCCGTTAAATAAGCGTTATAATCACTTGTAAAGAGCGAGTCGTCGTCCTCTTCGTCATCCTCCTCGTCCTCTTCCTCCAGATCGTCCTTGTACATGCTGGGTAGGTCCTCGTAGTCCGACTCGCTCGGCATGTTCTCTTTATCGTCCTCGCACTCGATCACCACCGTGGGCACCGGCCTGCCGTCCAAAAGACCACACGGCCCAGAATGCATCGCAGAACTGACCGAGGAAACAAACACACAAACAAACAGCATTAAAAGCACGACACAAACGCACGTAATATCCAAGCTCGTGTTAGAGATTCATGCTTTTGGTTTTATTATATAATCCTCTCGTATGTTGCTGCACCGTCACATACTTAAGTGCGAAAGTTTACACACCCTTAATTACTGGGTGGGATAAATAAGCTTTGCTGAAATAAATCCTAATAGTCTGGACAGCGGCTTCGGAGGTAGACTTTGGTTCATTGAGACTACAGTAATCAATTCCAAGCTGAAGAATCTTTGAGGAATGCTGTTTAGCCAAATTGGATCTCTGCTGCGTTACGCAACAGACCAGAGCTGTGGCCGGCTTGGCATCGGGAAAAGACTGGCAGCGTTCGCATCCTGTCCCGTCGCCAATCGTTACGCAGGAAGGCCAGAGAGAGAGAGAGAGAGAGCGGAGCGCGCGCCACAGCGAGCCTATGCTCTGTCTCTCGGGTGGAGAAAGCGGGCCATGGAGCCGGCGCTGGGAGCGTTCGCCGAGCTGGGTCACGGTTCACAAACGGCGCGCTGGAGATACGAGCTGGCTCTGACCTGATCTATATTCTAAAAAAAGAGCAACATTGGCCTTTCACATGCTCTTATGCTAATAATCATCGCATTTCAGCTACAGAGCATCTTGAATGAAAAGCTGCTCTATTATTTTTAGCCAAATTCGAGACACAGCGGTTAAAAAAATAAAAACAAAAGGAGGAATTTAATTTCAGTTTTGTTGTACAAAAGATTTAAAAATCATGGCTTTCAAGTATCTCCTGGTAGGTGCTAACAGTGCTAACCACTACGCCGCCGTGCGCCTCCAGGGTCCGGGCTCGACTCCCACCTCGGGGTCTGTGAGTATGGAGTTTTATGCATGTTCTCGCTTTTGCTTGACGGGTTCCCTCGGGGCACTCCGGTTTCCTCCCACAGTCCAAAGACATGCAAATCAGGCTAATTAGCGTTCCTAAGTGTGTGAATTTTGACTGGAGGTCCTACCACAGTCGTAAAAATGGGAACAAATGCATTCGTCACCATTGGTCTGGATGGATGGATCTTCTGTATTGTTGTAGTATGAGCGCTGTGAACACTGCCCTGGCTACACCTAACCTGTGCACTCTGGCTGATCTGTGTAAGGCTATTACAAACCTTGGCTAGCAGCTAGCTTCCTCCTGTTATTCCAGGATGTTGGATGCTATCTGATGCTAGTTTTAAATCCAAACCCGATCCAAAGCAAGAAAGCTAAATCAGAATTCGTACTGGGGTTCCCAGTGTTGTGGTTTTTCCAACCCATCAAGCTCAATCACTCTTCGTCTATACCGCTTTATCCTGTATTCAGGGTCGCAGGAGGCCTGGAGTCTATCCCAGGAGACTTGGGGCACGAGGCGGTGTACTCTCTGGACAGGGTGCCAATCCATCACAGGGCACACACACACATACACACACTCTCCGGGCAATTTGGGAACGCCAATTAGCCTAATCTGCATGTCTTTGGACTGTGGAAGGGTGTGGAAGAGTACCCGGAAGAAACCCACCAAGTACGGGGAGGACATGCAAACTCCATACACACAGTGATGGAAATCAAACCTGGTCGGGAATCGAACCCAGACCCTGGAGGTGCAAGGCGACAGTGCTACCTATCCACCCATCAAGCTAGTTTTCGGAAAAAGATTGCAAATATGCAAATGTGCATTAGTCATGCATTTGCAGGGGGGGGGGCTTCACAGCTACTAATATTTAATTTTAGTTCCAGTTATTTGAACTAAAATTAGATATTATAAAAACAGCGGGTCTGAATCAGAATAGTATGCAAATGATCTAGAACATATTGTTAAGATAATATTGGAAATGGACACAAGAAATGCATTGTTTCACAAACGGGGTAATTATGCAATGTGTGTGCACTACGGTGATGCTATTTTAAACATTTTGGATAGGTTCAAGTCTTTTTGCTCTGCTTTATTTCTGGAATTTTACAGATATCTGGCAAACATCCCCCCCCTCCCCCCCCCAAAAAAAACCCTCCATAATCTGCAGACTGACCTCTCGAGTCTCTGCATGGACAGCGCCAGGGTCTTGTTGAGCTCCTCGATGATGCGGCTGGGCACGCTGCCGTACTGCAGCTGGTGCGGGTGTCCGTGATGCCCCCCGAGGCTGCCGTGGTGCATCATGGGAGCGCATTTCCCCGGATAGGTGGCCAGCGGGCTCGGGGAGGAGACGGGCAGCTCCAGGCCTCCGGATGGCACGCAGATCATGACTTTCTTAGGAGGAAGAGGAGGAGAGTGTTTCCCCTGAACGCAGGGCAGCTTCAGGGTCTGACATGGCTCTGACGGAGAGGAAGGAACGCAAGAACGTCAATCTGACACGTGTAAGTGCTGGAGCAGAAGCTGTAGCTGGACTAGATATTACCACACAGCCCACACATGAACCCTTTAACATCTCGCTCTTTAATTAAACTCGATTTGTGGTCATGTGACCCGGCACTCTCTCTCTCTCTCTCTCTCTCTCTCTCTCTCTCACCTATGCTGTGGTTCAGCTGTCGGGTAAAAGGCTTTGGTGGCAAAGCGGGCGGCTGCTTGTGGAAGAGCGCAGCTTTCGCAAGGTTCTCCTGAACATCACCTGGAAATACCACCGACTTCTTAGCAGGTAGGACCAGGGACGACTTAAGAGAGGGGTCCTGAGGACAAACGCTGCCTTCCATGGAGGCCCGGAATTCCAGAGGAGCTGAAGGAAATGTAGGAGATTAAATGGTGTGTTAGAAAAGGCTACGCATTTTGGACAATACACAAAGACACTGAAGGATTTCCAAAGTCAAAACACTGACATTATTAGTAACGTTCTGCTGTAGAGAAGTACAGGTTTCTTTTCCGCCTTGATCACAATGTTGTTTAGTTTTTTTTTTTTTTTTGTAAATCTGAAGATGACTAAAGTTTTGTTTTTTGCTACATCTTGATACAAGGGGCGTTCAAGTCAAACCGGGACTTGTGATGACCTTGGCGTAAAACCGATCAACATTCGCCGTACAGTGATGAGAGTTGAGATGTGAATGCAGCAAACGCTTTAAAGAAGGCTGTACGTCTGCGAGTGGACATCCCGGCCGAGGGGGCTCAGAGCTCACTGCAGTCATCCCTGTGAACATTCTGAGACGGGCACCCTTGATGTTTGAAAGTCTACAGGTAACTCGTCACCGATTTCCAGAAGAGAAACATCTGTCCGTAAGAACTGTATACACCATCATTCACCAACACCACTCGACAGGGAGTTATTGCCACACCCCGTACAGTACTGACCTCACACCAAGGCGTTCCCACATGTTTGGAGTTCCTGGGAGGCGGCATTTCAGATGCAGTCTGATCATGTCTCCGGCATACTGAGAAAACTTTTTTACCTTGATGGTGTCCAAGCACTAGTGAAACACTGGGATACTGTATGTGCATTAGTGTAGCAGCGGATTATATAGAGAAAGGGAGTTTTTACTCAAAAAGTCAAGTGTCCCGATTTGATTTGAATGCCCCTCATAAAAGTGCAAAAGTTAAAATTTTTTGATGGGTAAAAATATATATTTTTATTTTTTTTCATTATCTGACTAAATTGAAACAGTGACTTAGAAATGAACTGCGAGGCACATCACTGGTTACGCTATCGACCATAGCTGAAACATTTTAGCATTTAGCATCGGTCGTCTTAAACCTCCATCTTACATTCCCATTTAGGCACCCTTATCCAGAGTGACTTACAAAATAAGTTTCTGTCATTAGATAGATCCTTAACACTGGGTTACGAGGTTACTAACTAACTAGCATCAAACGGTTTTGGGAAGTTTTTTTTTTTATAAAAAATTTTTTTTTTCCAAATATTGAAGAAACATATAGGTCTTAAGTTGTCCCAGCTGAGAGACTGCAGAGGAAGTTCATTCCACCATCTTCATCACACCGGGCGTTTAGCGATGACGTAATCGCAGCAGCAGCAGCAGACGCTCCACTTCCTCTTATCGAGACGCAGCTCAGGTACGGACCGCGTTCATTATTCATACGTCAGCATTTCATTCATAAATTATAACCACAGGCACAGGTCCGACAAAAAAAATCCGACAAGGAAATGGAGTTAAAATGCTAAGAAAAAAAAATTAGCATTACATATTTGAAAGAAGGGGGCACTAATTTTTGAGCCAAACTGGCTTTTAGATAAATGTACGTCATTTACAGCTCTGATGACTACAAGTCAATAAAAATAAACTCTTTCCGGCACGGTTTTATTTATTTATTTTTATTACTATTTTCAGTGAAATGCTAAAGTGGTTATTTACCGTCTGTAAACATTAGCGGTAACGACGCTTCTCTTATAGCTCATGAAAACCTTTCGCTACACGTTTCATAGCTCTGAGTGGCGGCTGGTTCTGTTCCACTGCCGTGTCCAGACGGACTCACAGAAACCGCAGCTGTCGATAGCTGGTAGCTTAGCAACAAAAGCTACCTGGCTAACGTTATCGACAAGGCAAATGCTGATGATCGGCTTCTCAAAACACTGATTAACGTGTTCAGTACTACATCTGTAAGTCAACACTGCTGGGAATTCATGGAAAAAAATAAAATAAAATAACTCTTGTACCGTTTGCGCTCTGAGAGAAGATAATAAAAGAACAACATTGCCGTTTGCCTGTATACATTATAGACTGTTTTCTCATACAATAAAATACGAGTTTTACATCAAAGTCGATTAAATGTAAAAAAACAAACAAAAAAAAAAAAACAGCGATTTTATGTAGCGTGTGAAAAGTAAAATGTTTGGAGGTGAAAAAAAAATTGCTTCAGAATCAGGTTCATCTCTCTATCTATCTGTCTATCATATATATATATATATATATATATTTTTTTTTAACAAGACCTTGTTTGATTTTCCATCCTTAGCCCCTCCCACTCACCCGGCCCGTGGCTGTCTGTCAGTCCCTGCAGTAACAGCTCCGTCACTCGGCTGCTCTCTAAAGGACCGGGCGCCGCACACAGACCGTTCTCCAGCCTCACCTCCGGCTTCACTAGCGCCATCCGCGGGTCTGTGAGAGCATGAACGCACGCGTGCGAGAGAGAGAGAGATCATTGAACGGCTTCATCGTCATTACTCGCACCACTTGTATACATCAAGGCTGATTTATTGACGTGTAGATACCCATAATCCCCTTCTACAGCAGGACGAAACCATGTGCGGGGAATCAAGCGGCCCTGTGGCTAAAACCCCTCTGGTGTATAAAGTATCGATGGAACCTGGCTTACTTACTTACTGACTCGTGACTCAACACCAGCACTCGAAACAGAAGACTGTGTACGAGTGTGTGTGTGTGTAAGATCTAATCAAGCAGCTAACGTTTCTCCATCAATTAAGTTATAATCTATCTTGTTGACTACGCAGCAATGCACACAACCAGTAATCAGCTCGAAGCTGAATCAAAAGGGAATCCTTATGATCTGTTAAACGGTCACGTCAGCAAATTGTAGACTTCCAATCAGACGCAGCGAATCTTCAAATAAAAGACGGACGAGCGCGAAAGAGCCGAATCGCCGAGATCTGCCGCCGCTCGTTTCCATGGTAACGACCATCACAGAGTGCGTGCTCCGGGGACTTCATTCGATTTGATTTTATTTCCCCCCCCCTCCACATCGATAAACGACCTTTGACCTGATGCCCGGTTTCATTTTAAGGATCAGAAACAAGCCGAAACCGATCAGTCCGGAACGTCGCTGCCGCTGTGTATCGACATGCTCACCTTTCTCAAAGATCTCCTTCAGCACGCCACGTTTGATCAGCTCCTCCCGGCTCTGTCTCGCCGACATCTCCCTCTCCAGAGCTGAGGACGCACCACAAACAACATTCACTCATATACAGGACGGCACAAAAACCCTTTGGTTAAAACAAGGTGCAGGTTCATCTCTTACACCACAGTATATAGAAGGAAATAAATATTCATGAGGTCATTCATTTCTTCTGCAAAGCCCCACCATCCTTCTAGGTTTTAACAACATGTTCGACAGTTCCTAATCCAATTTCGTTCAGGTTTCATTGCTCGTTGCAGGCCAATAAGCTCAACCTTTCGTTTACGTCCACCATCAGTGTCCTATTACTGTACGACAGGAAATGTTTTAGAACACACACACGCGCAATAAATGAAGTCAGTTTAAAATACAATGGACAAAAAAAAAAAAAAAAACCCCATACAAAGCTAAAAGTCAGCAGGTGCTGCAATGTGCGAACTTTTGCAGTAATGCCAAGGAGCGCAGCAGCCAAATCTCAGCGCCGTGGCGGTGCTATTTTTAGACCCTGGCAGCTGAAAGACTTTATCTCCAACCCCCTTTATCTCCTACCCCACCCCGCCGCGCCGTCCAAAACAACTCAGCTTTTGTCGCATTAGTAATTCCGAAATATGCCCGTGTGAATAAGGAAATGAGTTAAAGCAGGGGGAATATAAAAATAAATATATAATAAATCTGCTTGATGTGCATGAATCTCCCCTGTAGGCTGAAGAGAGAATTCTGACCGTGCTACAGAAAACTAGAGAAACAGTGTGTGTGTGTGTGTGTGTGTGTGTGTGTGTGTGTGTGTGTGTGTGTGTGTGTGTGTGATGTCCCGTATATGCAGCAGTGCCCAAGACTGGATGTATATGAGCAAGTGGACAATACACGCAACCATAGTGTTAGGATAAGCAGAGACCACGCCTCACCTGGATAAGTGATGAACAGGTAATGAAGTCACGCACTTGGCCTATACTGTACCCGGCCCCGCTTTCTTTAGAACACTTTACATTCATTGTTAATGGTTGGCTGGAAGGGCACTGGTGGGTCAGTGGTAGGTTTTTTCACCTGCCATGTGGAAGACCCGGGTTCGACTCCCACCCAATGCCCAAACCCCAGCCACTGGATGGAGTGCTGATCCCAAGCCTGGATAAAATGGGGGGGGGGGGGGGGGGGGGGGGGATCACGTTTGGATTGAATGTTCTGCTGTGGCGACCCCTCGAGCAGCCGAAAGTCCAACAAACAGGTCTGTGCTTAAGGCATTGGACTAAGATTCGGAACGTCCCAGGTTCAAATCCCACGACCACCAAGTTGTCCCTACTGGGCCCTCTGGGATAAGGGTGTCTGCCAAATGGCCTAATATAACGGCCTGATTGGCGTAAGAACTGTTTTATTGTGCATATGACGCTAAAATCACGCTAAAAATATTGGAAGTAAACAGCCTCATTAAATCATTATTTTTAGACTAAAATCGTAGATGAGGTGAGACTATACAGTAAGTCCAACATTATGATTAGTAAAAGCACATTAAACGGTTCAACTAAAAGGTAACAGCGGATTTAAATGGAAAGACCTGATGAGAATGAGGGAAGAAATGCAACAGTGGTTGTAAATGGCAAGACTGAAATGGTTCAACCAAATGGATGTAATAAATGGAAATCCTGGGACTTAATGATGAAACCCTGCAGCAGTGGCTGAAACTAAATGGTAGGACTAAATGGCGATAGTGACACCGGGTGCAATTACAGCAGCTGAACCAAATTACAAAACTAAATTCTAATTATGGGACTAAATGGCAAAACTGAGAAACAAAAAGACTCAATAGTTCAGGGTTCGACTCAACTCAACGGTGAGAACAAATGGCCTTGGTTGAACAAAACGGTGGGACTAAATTTACAGAAATAAAATCATTGAACCAAATGGCAGCAGTTAGGTTCAATTATGGACCTAAACGCTAATCCTCATGAATGTGCATCTCTTTGAAAGATATGACTTTGATGATGTTGTTATTTTTTTTATTATTTATCAAATGGTAAGAAAAATAGTGGGATTTATGATCACAGAGTAACAGACTTGAATGAAGCATTTTTTCCTCCTTCCTGCTTTATACACCTCCGAACAGATTAGGATAAGTATTGCTTGAGGTCGACTATAGAGAGTCTACCGGGCCCCAGCGTCTGACGGTATGGGCTCACGGATATGCCAGTGCTAGCTCATGGTCACAAATTGAACCATCGTGACTGGAATGAAAACGACTTGAAGGAAAGAGGACATATGGACAGCCGTTGGTCTTTAAGAGTTTTAAGAAACACTAGATGTCAGTAAGAGGGCTAAATCTAGGAAGGGTGACCTCAAAAATCACATGACATCCCAACAACGGACATCCCATGACCAGACAAACGGGACGCGAGATGTCTCACTGCAGAAGATGTCCACAGAGAGACATTTCCCCCTTATGCTCGTCTGTGTGGATGCTTTAGCTCCTCAGAACGGGTCAGAGTTTCTGCATTCATGAGACAGCTAATTCAGTCCATTTGTCATCATTATCCTCATTTAGAGGAAAAATATTTATGGTCTAACCAAAGACTGTAAACATGTGGATACGAAGGAAGGAGGCGAAGGGCTCATCATCTTGTAAACCGGTTAAATGTCAAAAGTATAAAAAAGAAGCAATCTTGATAAGGCCCCATTTCAGTCTCAAGCACACGGTACAGGGTTTTTACGAAAGCATGAGCCAAGAATACACACCGTCCTCTGGGTCACAACCGCTCCCGGAGTTCTCCCAGATGGTGCATACAGTACGTGTTGTTTTGCACAGCTTATGTGAATATAAATCGATCTGGATTCCAGTTGATGGTAATTCATTTCAATTATGACTATTAATGAGTTCTCACAGTTTCAAATGTCTATCAGGATGCCAGATGCACATCACTCGGGCAGGTGAGCCCAGAAACAAAAGGTCACTGACTGTTAATCAGTGAATCAGACTGTCTGATTCAAAAATGTTCTGCACGTCGTCTACCAGCTCTCTCAAATAATCATTCCGGCAGGTCACAAATGTAAAGCAGAACTACCGAGTGGTTTATGACGTAACTTGGCCCCGCTAAACCCACTGCACGGTACATTAGCAGATGTTACACAAGGCCTTGTGCTGCACATGAGATGGGCTGGTATGCTTTTCTGGGATAGCATCTGCTTCAAAAGCTCTTCAGGGATCGAACTGGGACCCTTATAATCAAACGTCAACACTGCAAACAGCAAACTGAATGCTGCAATGCATAACTCTCTGGAATACTTCATACGGATCAGCCTACATCAACTGGTTCAATAGGAGTGAAGGAAATAATCCGGAACAGGAAATAAACACCAAACTGTAGTCATGGATCTACAGAGCTGGACTAAGCCCTTAGATAAAAGATGATAACGGTGATAAATGCTACAGAAAGAAACAAATATTGGGAATAAAATGATCTGACTAAATGATTATAACTGAAATAATAACGCAAATGCTGGGACTAAATACGACCACCAAGTTGTCCCTGTTGGGCCCTTGAGGGTTAAGGGCCTTGCTCAACCGCTCAGAATGTACCGTATAAGGAGGTAAAAATGTATGTCGGTTTGGATAAGGGCGTCTGCCAAATGCCTAAAATGTAAATATTGAAGGTTGGATTAAATTGATGAATTAAATGGTGGCTCTAATTGGAAACACCTGAACTAATCAGTGGAAAGAAATGTAAAAGCTGGAGGAAATGATGGGACCAAATAATACTAGTAGAACAAAATGTTAGAATTCTTCGTTGGAACAACAATTTGCGGCTAGACGGCGGGACCTTTCATTGGACCAATATGGCGCGGCTAGACGGCGGGGCGTTTTTTTTTTTACTCAACGGTGGGACCCAAGAGTGGGACTCAGTTTCCTAGCAAACATGCAGAGCAAAGAATTTCGCTGGGCTTTAGTGCAGTGTTTTCACTGTGTAACAAAAAATGACAACCAACCACGACCCAGTTCACCAAATATACCAAATAAATGCATCTATAGGCATAGAAGTAGAATTTCATAGACCGTCTGTTTTTATTTCCTCTACTCGCACGTTAACTGCAGGTGGTACTATGACAGAAACCTGGACAGTGCTAGAAAACTAACTAGCTCACCATGTGACTAAACGGTGAACTAGGACCCAAATAAAATCTCCTGCGACCCACCTGTAAGTCAGAACCCAGCGTTTGGGAACCGATGCATTAATGTATAAGTGACAAAGGCCATTTCTTCAGCCTAGATGGTAACGACTGGACAACTAACAGTGGAACTAACTGTAGACATGAAAGGAAAAGGTAAATGCTAATTTAAGTTGAAATGGGAATGATGGAAATGTATGGTTAAGCTAAATGTGAAGGAAATGTTGGGACAGGAAAAGTGTAATGTGCATGTTTTCATGTGAAATGATTTCTAGTAATTCTATCAGACAATAGAAAAGAAATCCCTGGGCCAGTCTCATAATCTGGCAAATGAACGCAACAAAAACACCACATACAGGATATTAATAGCATTCTGTAGATGAAGCTGGCAAACATACACACATTCATACAGAGACCGGTTATTTACTTTACTAAGAAACTGTGGTGTTTCAAATTTATACTAAACCAACGCCGTATGTCTAGCATTTAACAAACAGTCAAGTAAACCGTGATTCATCCTAGTTCATTTCTTTAGAGTCACATTTTTTAAAGGCAACTCACAGGGACTTTAGGTCAGATCCACCAACAGATCTCTACTGTAAGAGAAGCTCATATAAACCAGAGACTCGCTGGTGCAAAAAATGAGTCAGAGAGCCAGTCATCAGAGCAAATGTCTCACACAAAAGAAGAACACGGCACAGATAATACCTACAAAGCCATTCAGCCTCAAAGTACTGACTCGGTGGTGTCTTTTCAAATATCCCCCCCAACCAAGATGTGTGCATTTATTTATTTTTAAGAGATCTCATAATGACCTTATTAGGACATGGAATATAGAAAGAAGCTTTCACCATCTTTCCATACTGCTTACCCTGCATGGGGTGATATGAGGCGTGTCCCAGGGAGCTCAGGGCACAAGGCAGGGGACGCATTGGGAGGGGGGGGAGGTGCCAACCCATCACAGGACACAGGCACATAAGCACACACAGGAAATAAACAGCCTATAACATGTCTTTGGACTATGGAAGGAGTACCTAGAGGTAACCCACAAGGCATGGGGAGAACATGCGGAGAACATCCATCCACATACAGGACGCTACACGCGACACTGGGTTGCAAACAGCTTCCTATTTATAGTTCTTCACTCTTCGCACATACACCGTTTGCAATGGTTATGACCCAAATAAGAGAGGAGCTCCATTTCTGAGAAGGTTACACTGCGGCACTGATGAATTAAATGCAGCCGTCAACACTTCCACATTTACACAGTCAAGGCACACCAAGAGTGCAGTGTCTGCCACAAAAGTGCTGTGCCGATTATGTGCTGTGTCCTCATCCCCATGTGTAGCCTGCAGTTATAGAAAACCCAAAATCTTGGCTTTTCCACACTATTGTATACAAAGGCGGTTCAACTAGAGATGGATTGCTAACTACGGTTTGGCAAAAACCATCATGGCTACTTGAATCCACAAGAGCTCCATAAACATGGACATTCTCCTCATTATGACTTATTAGGAGGTGACGACGCATGGCTATATAATGACAGGTCAAGGTGTTGAGTGGCCATATTTTCTTTTCATTTTGTGAAGCTGCTATCAGACAATGACCATTGTTAGAAGTGCTATACAGTATAAATAAAATTGAATTGAATATACCAGTTTTCCAAAAAAAAAAAAAAAAAAAAAACATTTCAGCTATATAATCCACTTGTTCTGAGACAATACTTACATTATTAGGTCTTGTCATTTCTACACAGTATTTATTCTAGTAAGACATACCAAACAGTGACTATTGAACCTTAAATTTTTCATATCAAGAAATGTTAAGCTGTTGAACAGTAGGACGCCATCTGTCATTCATTTGCTTCCAATATGTAGGCTGTAACATGGTGTCACAGCCAAGAGAGAGAGAGAGAGAGAGAGAGAAAGAGAGAGAGAGCGCAGTAATACAGTCATCCAGGCAGGAAGGACCATTCTTCGCTGTTTACTAATACACATGTTCCATCTTAAAATATGAACAGCAGCAATATAATCACTAAACCCGTTTCAAAAGCTTGCAGTGGTCCAAACATATTTGTCATTTCAAATTCTTTTCAGAAAGTTGTTTAAAAAAAATCATTTCAGGCAATAACCTCAAAAAAGGGGGGGGGGGGGGGTAAAGGAAACAGGAAAGAATCAGGCTTGACTGGAAATGTAGGTCGAATCAATTTGCATGACAAAGTCTAAAAAAATGTAATCTAGCAGATAAAAGTAAGAACGTGACATCTTATTGCCCAAAGCACAACCAGAATGGGATCAGAGTTTACCTTACTTACTGGTTCCTGTACATGGTTCACGACTGACAGAATTAAAAAGGCATTTGAGTCAGACCCAACATCAGAAATTTCACCACTTCCATTAAAGGCAATGCGTAGGAACCATTAGGAGCCATTTTGATGGGACCAAAGGATTGAAATCGGACATTTGTCTTTCAGACTAGGGATAATGGTATAAAGGAATTGAGTACTCTAACCACCAAGGTCACGTATGTTTAAGTGGTGTGGACCTTGACCCTTGCCCTGGCATGGGTGCACACAGTGCTCAAGTCTATGTAAAAAGCTGTGGTAGATATGTAAGACACTGTTTGAAACAAAAGAAGGCGGCTAATTGTACTGTACCTAAACATGGGGCAGTGGTAGCTCAGCAGGTTAAGCCTCAATGAACAGCGATCAGAACGTTGGCAATTCAAGCCCATGCTGCCACTGTTGGGGCCCTTGAGCAAGGCCCTTAACCCTGTCTGCTCCAGGGGCACCCATCATGCCTGACCCTGTGATGAGGTCCCTGGGATAACGCGTGAAAAAATGAGGGCTTCTTTTCCTCCTAAACATGGAAGTGGACCATTGTTTAAAATGTGATGGTCATCACACCATCGGTTTCCTCCTGAAATCTGCTCATGTACGCGACACATTCAGGTCTCATTCCCGGAACTGCACAGTAATACCTGATACCCGAAGTAGGAAGGTAGGCGTGACAGGCGCTCTTGACGTTTGCTCCAAGATATCAATAATATGAGGTACAGCATGAAGGTCAGCTTTATTATACTGTTCTTCTTCATGTTTACTTAAGGGACACAAACCAGCTAGGTTCATACCGCCACCTGGTGTATCGGAGAACAAGGCTGAACATGTGCAATCGAGTATAGAACAATATTAATAATGTCAAACGCTGTATGAAAATGGCTTTCCAATGAGAAAAGTGGAAGCCACGTGACAACAAAGAGAGCTGGTATTGGCCATTAGCTTCTACAGTTCTAAGCATGTGCCATAGCATGGTACTATAACTGCCCATTTGGCTGTCCTGTCAGCGTAGTGGAATTTGAACTTGCAAGGCAGGGCATGTTTCACCAAGTAGACCTGCAAGCTGCCCCTTAGTTTGTCCAACTTCTTAGTGTCTTTAATTCTGGTTGGCAAAACGGTGATGGTTTGGTATACAAACAGATATATTTACCTACAGTACTCCTTTTCTCCCTGCTTTGTCTATGACCATAGGACCAATTTAAGATGTTAAAGACAGAGCTTAATCCTTAAAGTCAAGGCCAAAGCAAAAGATAATCATGCTTCTTTCTGGTTGAAGAATCAGAGACATCAGCGCCTCGCTGAAATATCTATAATGAAAGTCTTGCCCACTTGCCTCACTGTAGAAAAAAAATCAAGACCACAGCAGCCAACAAACACTACATACTAAAGCTGCAAAAGTGGTCAACCTTCATTCCATGTTGTGATGTTTCTTGCACAGTAGAAGCAGGCCAGTTTCCTGACTGACTGAACGATTAATTGACTGAATTGCTGATTGACAGTCTGTCACCCGCACCAGAGGCGTCTGCTGCCAGTCACAGCCACAGCAGCTCGTTTTTACTGATGAGTCAGTTCGAGATTCACACTCTCTCCTCAGCTCTGCACAGAGAGACAATTCACAGCCCTCAGAGATTTCACGAAAAACTGACACCAGTCCACGAAACCCAAATCCTTCCTTTGTTAGGCAAGCACACATTTCCACATTTCCCACAGCTATGTGTGAGAAAGCTGCACAGACTCTTAGACATTTAAAATAAATAAATAAATAAATAAATAAATAAAAAAACAGATGCAATGGAATAATACCTACTTTTGGATATTTTGGGGCTGATCATTTTGATCTGTAGTTCCACAGATGTGCACAGTCAGGAGTAAAAAGATGCCTGTAAGGTTTTTAGTAACTTTCTTAGGAAAGCCTTTTTAGTGTCAACTTCACAATCGTGGCCTTGGCCCTCACACATCCAGGTTGCTTCAAGAATTAAAACCTAATTTGCTGAACAGTTTTCTGGTTTTGTGTAGGCTGAGGGACCTTGACATCAATGTTAGGGACCACTGAGGTCAATCATGCCTGAAAATATTTCCAATCTGCTTTCAAATGCTTTTTTGATACATGGTGCCAGTCTTAGAGATCCAAAATGAAGTTTACTACAATAAAGTTTAAAAACCTCCAGGTTGGTACCCTTCAAGGCGGGTGAGCCGCAGGCTGGTTCCCTTCAAGGCGGGTGAGCCGCAGGCTGGTTCCCTTCAAGGCGGGTGAGCCGCAGGCTGGTTCCCTTCAAGGCGGGTGAGCCGCAGGCTGGTTCCCTTCAAGGCGG
>JAAGKR010003340.1:20740-76109 GCA_011419295.1 Clarias macrocephalus | reverse complement strand
CATGCTGGAGAATGAGAGTTCTTTTGGTAACTTCGTCACACTCGCTCCTTTCTATTTTCATGCAAAACCCAGGAGTCGATTTGATTCTTTTTTTTTTTTTCTGAAAACTGTCGCTTTCTTTACATTCTTCTGCAATGTTATGTATTTTAGTGTATCTTTGTGGTTGCAGACATAATAAACTTGTATAACAAAATTTGTACTACAGGCGCAGTATTTTTGCACAGTATTTAAAGAAAATAAAAATACATATGTTATAAACAATAGCTTAAACAATTTGTCAATAAAGAGCAAGCCAGAGTTGACTGGGGTGGAGTAAACCTCTCCTAGATACCTTAGAAGGTACTCCTAGAAGCAACCTTAAAAAGAATCAATCATCATGATACTTTGTTGAGGTTACAAACTGTTTATAGAGGTCAAAAATGTTTGTAGCAATTTCCTCCCTTAAACTATCAGAGCAATTGCAGTCATAAGCCATCGCAGCATAACTGAAGAATTCAATCAAAAGCAGTCCATAGCCATCTTTTTGATTTCTATTTTGATGTATATATCCTCATAAACATATGGGGAAAACATTAACCCTCAAACATGAATAATATATTTATGTCAAATGATAAGTTAAATATGAATTCAGAAATATTTGCGTGGCAGTTTTCCCTTTGAGATTGGAGTCAAGTATTTGTGACGGAAAAAGGTATTGACTGTAAGGAAAAAAATTGTAAGTGAAATATAGAAATGTGTACTTTTACAAAACCAAAAAAAAAAAAAATAATAATAATTCCTAATTTTGTTTGATCTTAAGAAATGAGGCGAGACAAAATCATCATCATCATGCTCAATAGAGCTTTTTATCATAACCTTAATATATCACCTAACCTTAATATTCTTAATGGTTTTTTAGTTATTTGCCATGCGATTATATCCAACTAACTTTTGGTATAAAAAGTAAAACATCCTGATGTGCATCCTTAGGCAAAGCTAGCAGAGAGAGGGCCATCGAAATGCTTCGGCTTGGTCCACCGCAAGCAGACGTCGCCAGATGTTGCCATTCTTGGTGTTGCCAATATGATTTTCCAAGCTTTGGAACAGATTCTAAACAACTGATTTGCCCTAAGTCTGAAAGGACAAGTGTGACAAGACTAATTTGATGGTGTCCTTTCTAAAATCGTACAGAAAATGCTGCCACTAGCACCAGGGTGACACGATGTTGGAGTTCCAAAGGGCTTTAGGTCATCTCATTTCATGAGCTCTAGGTCATCTCAGACGTAATTAAAAAACCCAATTACAGAAATCAGATTTTGCTGATACTGACCATTTTAAGTGTTTTATTCATTGTTGCATTGTTCATTTACTTCTGTATTATTTGTAGCAAAAAATTATTCAAAACAGCAGCGCACAAATATAATTAAGATCTGAGAAAGTATCAAATTTAAAACTTTTATTTACTAGAAGGAAACATATTCTACATAGTCCATTCTCTTATTATTTCATGTAGATTAGAAAGAAACTGAAAACAAAAGCTCGAGTCAATATCACAAAAACAAAGAGAAAATGAGAAAACAAAGAGCTCTGACCAAAATTCTGATATTTACAAAATAATGCCTGCCCTCGCTGCTAGTAGTCATGATTTGCTCGTTAAATACACGGTAATGTGATTTTCATTAATTCAGACATACCTGTAAGTGCAGAATTTTGATTCTTATTTTTGATGTTATTCACTGAAGCAGATTTGTTCCATGTACCGCATGTAACACGAGTAAGTATTACATGAGTAAGAGTCGCATTTTAGTTAAACATTTTGGAATTCTAGTTAAGGAATGGAAATTTATTTTGCATAATTTTTTTTAAATAAAAGGTATTTATCATACCTTCTCAGATTTCTTAACTATGTTTGTGCACTGCTGTTAAATAAACTATTTTAACCACACAATTTAAATAGAAGATCAGAATAGCCCCCAGATTGGACCACCCCTAATGCAAACACCTCAAACGATTTACTTTATCCGACCCAACTGCAATGCATTTCAATAAGAATTAAAAGGGTGGTGTAAACCTTTGATAATCTGCTGTGATCTGATTGTGGTGCATTATTTCTGCACGTTTGCCCCAGGCAGAGGCAACATTATAACGTGATGGAGAGAAATCTGTAAACTCATGAGAACAACTGCTACTGTAGTAGCCTGACCTGACAACTGACCTGTTGTTTTGCTGAGGAATGAGCATCATATGTAATAATCAATTCATATGTAATGAAGCATCTAACCAAATCATTGATGGGAAACATAACCTTTGGAGGACCAAAAAAAAAAAAAAAAAAAAAAACCTCTTCTTCTGTTATACAGTGGAACCTTGGATTGTGAGCATAATTTCTTCCGAAAACGTGCTTGTATATCACAGTATATCAGTAAATGTATATCAATGCGAATTACGCCCATAAGAAATAATAACTCAGATGATCCCCCGGCCCAAAAATATTTATATAAAAAAAAATATGCAAAATATAAATTAAAAATAAAGTAAAAACAAATTAACCTGTTAACCACCACACAGTATTTCATGACCTCTCTCGTTTACCGAATTAAACTATATTTAAAATTTTTGCTCGTCTTGCAAAAAACTCGCATACCAAGGTTTTGCTGAATTTCCTGCAGATTAAATGCTTCACATTTGTGCATGTCAAAAATTATATTCTGATTAAATAAATGCTTTGCGCATGCAAACACATATCTAATCAAACCAGCGTCCACATTGTAATCTCAAATCAGAATGATTGCATTTAGATTGAATAAATATGCAAACATTTATAACAAACATTCAAGTCAGCAAATCATTTGTATGCAAAATGAAAATTCTGAGATTCTTCAAAAACTACCTTGAAAAATTACATAGCATGTATGTGCACCTCATCTACAGTAACGTCATAAATCACGAGAGCATAGGTGGTAGAGGCTGGCTCAGGGCAGCTCAGTAACACATTCACTTAGGACGGCTTTTCAGTCAGGCCCGCTAATCAATCATGAAAAGCTATTAGTGCATTTTGAAAAGGCAAAAAAAAAAAATAAATAAAAAAAAAGCAGTTACTGATAAATATTGAGAAGTTAAAATGTAGACTCAGAAGGCTAACATCATGAACGCAGATGGCTTTTCTCACGTTGTTTCTCACTCTGACTTCACACATCTTGCTATTTGTAAAGAGTGTGTTTTCAGGCACCAGACAGATTGATTTGCGGGTAAAAAAAAAAAAAAAAAAAACTCAGATTGGCTGATCAGTAGATACAAAATAAATGGTGGACTAATAAACTGGGGGAGAGTTAAATGAAGGACAAATAAGATATCAGTGCATGTCCAAGTCCTTTCAACATTTTATGTAATTATCATAAAAAATCCTCATTCTGAGCATTTTATATACTATAGAAATAAAACAATTAAAAACATATTTTACGCAATTTCTTTTAGGCAAATACCCTGAGTGAACTCAAAACCCTTATTTTTTTGGCATACAACCAATTCTTTATTAAACAATTCTCTCACATTTCACAGATGATTAATTTGCAGGGCTGTCTAAGCTAGAGATGTTAATGCTTAATCATTAATCGATTCATTGCCGCCAAGAATTGAACCTACTAAAAATGTATTACCTGTTAAGTTGTTTTTATTGGTGTCCTTGAAAACCCTGTTATAATCTAACGTTAGTTTAGCGAGCGTAGCTTAAACTCACCAGGCTCCTTACATGCTTATTTAAAGAGTCAGAGCTCTGCGATTCCGTTCATGAACCCAACTGCTTACAAGCCCCTTTTCCCCTTGTACTGTGTTTATTTTCACAGAGAGCTCCATCACAAAACTGATCAGACTGGATTGTGCTGCAGGAACTGTTTGAAAATGAAACCTGTTTAACAGGTTGTTATTGTTAATTATTACAGATTAAGTGATTAGTGGTAATCACTTAATCAGTTAAGAAACATGAGGGCATCCGAGTGGCGCAGTGGTAAAGATCTAGAGAGAGCCGACTGGCTCTCACATTAATCACGGCTCTACAGCCAATCAGGAGCGGATAGCGCTGTCCTCCGAGTGTGTTACTCCACCCCCAACGGTGCATGAGCAAGCAGTTCGAAAAAGATGCGGTCGGCTGGTGTCACGTGGTTCGGAGGAAACATTTGATAGTCTCCGGCCCTCTCGACTGAGTGGTAATGTGGGAGCCCCCTTGTGACGGGGAGGGGAATTAGACGCAACTAAATTAGGGACAAAATCTGTTAAAACCACCCCCCCCCCCCAAAAAAAAACAACTGAGACATTTGCAGCTGTATCCTAATCCACCTGACTGCAAACATGAAAAGAAAAGACACATGAAAAAAAGAACACAGATTGAATGAATCCTACACATTACATTTTTATCTAAATAGTCCTTCAGCAGAAAAGTGTCTCTGTTCTTTTGTCCACAGTGTAGCGGTAGATGAATTAGTGCAGCAAAAAAAAAAAAAAAAAAAAAAAAAAGATTGTCTTGAAAAAATAATGTTAATTCTTTCTGAACAAGTGGAGAAAAGGAATGGGATACATTCCCTGGGATACATTTTCTTAGTGAACTAAGAAAAACGTACACACTCAGCAGAAATACTGTGAGCACATGAACTAGCTGACTTGGCACTTACTGTTGTGATTAATATTAAAATTAAAAGTCACCAGTCAGGTAACTGGCAGCTCCTGAAGAAACTGGAAAAAAAAATTACATCTATTCTGTAATTTCCTCTCTGATCATTCTGAACCCAAAATGCCAGGGTGCTAGAAGTTGATGTGTGTATATTATAGATTTAAAAGTTTTGGCTCCCTACCTTTTCTCCAAAGTACTCCACACACTTGACACAGACAGCAGTGAAGAGACAGATTACAAAATTAACACAGCTGTTCGTCGAACCGGACATGTAAACACATACATGCGCGCACACATACACTTTGTGCTATTACAAGTAAAAAATGTCTGTGAAGCATCGCACAGTATTTATGGCAAGGGGAAAAAAAAAAAAAAAACTACGCTCTCAAAAAGCCGCCAGCAGTGCATAGAGAAATAAACGGAACAAAAACGGAACAAAAAGCTTCCGTCATCTCTAGTCTAGACAGCTGATATAAATAAAATCAAATGCACCCTTAACGCTACTCAGCGAAATTGCCAAATGCACAATAAATAAATATATCTAGGCCATACAAATTCAAACTGTACCAAGACTATTCTGCATGTACCTGGTAATCGAGTCCCACAGGCCGCCTTTGCTGTCTGTAGATACACTCAGAAGATCTTCATTGATTTTGTCTGGCTTTTTCTGAACCTACATGCCACAAACAGAAAATCCGAGGTAAGCTCTTGCTTTCACGGGCGCATGTAGGCTTTAAAGTGAACATGAAAACATAAATGTCTGTGAACAATCCTTTGGAGGAAAAACAGCATGTCAATAATCGAAAGAAAATCAGTCTCACGCATGATCACTTGGCCATGGCCACTTACTCTGACTTTGATGATCTTGCTGTGAAAGCTGTTGAGCATCACTATTACGTCTCCAGCATCAGCAGGGGAATCTGTTCCATCGTGCCTAGGCATGATAGAATAAAAATGACCTTGAATTAATCAGTAGAAAAAGAGATGCTCGCACAACAGAACAACTGCATACCGACAGTAGCTATAGTCATTAGGCGAAAAAAAAAAGATCCTACAGTGCCACTCACTCATTTGTCTACACCGCTTTATCCTGTATTCAGGGTCACGGGGGGCCTGGAGTCTATGGAGGCTTATGGCACAAAGTCGGGTACACCCTGGACCGGGGTGCCAATCCATCGTAGGGCACACACACACTACGGGTAATTCGGGGATGCCAATTAGACTAATCTGAAGGCTTTTGGTCTGTGGGAGGAAACCGGAGAGCCTGGAGTAAACCCACCAAGCACGGGGAGAACATGCAAACTCCCTTCACACGGGAATCGAACGCGGACCCTGGCGGTGCAAGGCGGCAGTGCTAAGAGTTTTAATTTGTCAATCAACTGCCCTTTAAACCATATGTATAAAAAACGTCCATTGACCAATACGATACGTCAGGTCCATTGACAGATACGATGCAGCATTTCAGTCAGCTTTCAACTTTTTTTCCCCCCACTAATACCGGGGTCATGATTTAAACTCTGTCTGTCCTAATCGCATTGGTATGCAGGACAGCACCGAACCATCACTCATGTTGTTCTCGTCTGTCACGGACAGGAGGGAGAGACTGAATGCACTGCAGGTTCTCTCTCCATACGTACAAAACTGTTAACCTGAAGAATAATGCTGCTGCCAGAGTATAGCTTTGTCTACATAAATGATGGACAAATCTTTAGATTTGATGCGATCTGCGTGCGGTTTTAGCCCAGCTTCCGAGGGATCAGGGATTCAAATGGAAAAAGAAGAAAAATCTAAGCGAGGCACTGCAGTTTATTCTAAATCGCAATTTCTTACCCTCCATCTAGAAATTACCGTTCATTGCTAGCATTAAGGCAGTGCAAATTCACTTTCTGATCGAGTGGAATTCCACACACACTATTCTCCAGTATCCATGTGCATCCATCACATTTACAGCCATAGAGGGCCCGTTATATTAACAGGACTGAACTTCTATTTGGATCCAAAACTCACCTCGCTTAGAGGGAGAAAATTATTACATGGCAATCACAATTACCAGTTTAGTGGTTTTCGATCTGGAAGATTAAGCTTGATGCTCACGATGAGCTGCTTTCGTCTAAAGCCTTACTCACGCTTGTATCTGATAAATATCTTCGGAACGTCCCTTACGTAACCTCAGGATCCAGGCTCCCGGGTTAGCCTTCAGCTGGAAGTATCCCTGCAAGACACGTCGAAACACACATTGTGAGGACACATCCTGCACATTCGAAACAAATGCAAAATGATTTGGATTTTTCGATTTATGCGTCACGATGCAATGCACACATTGCATTTTTAAACACAGTAGAAAAATTTAATGTTCTCTAAACGGCAACAAAAGAAACCCTGAGGATTCCCCCACCCCACGTGTTCTTGTGTAGAAACAGAAATTGTTTTATTTGCATCTGTCTCTACAGGTAAAATCTCAAAGAGCTGTGTTAATATTAAAATCGAGATCCTTTGAAGGCAAACTCTTTGCACGACTCTTTGAGCTTTTCCCAGAATATAGCTCTTTGTACTGTAGCTGGAAAAAAATGTTTGAATAACAACGTTTTGCTCGTGGACTCTTAATTAAATCTCATTAAAAAAAAAACCCTTATTAATGTTTAAAAACATCTGTAGACTTTTGTACCAGGTTGGCCATGACGATGGTATCATGCACGAGCGGTTCCTGCTTCATGCCGAGCGTAAACTGCAGTCCCCGCGGAGGCTGACCTGTAGACAGGTCGAAACAGTGGCCCTCCAGCAGTAGATACTCCAGTTCATACTCTGCATTTACCACACCACTGACCTGAAGACACACAACACAATCCGACACGTTATAACTGTAATAACATTATGGACTAAAGACGTTCATTGCAGATCAGTTTTGTCCAAATCAGATTAACCAAAAGGCATGCACAAAAAAAATTAATAATAATAATAATTATATACTGTATATATATATATATATATATATTTTTTTTTTTTACATGTACAGTACCTCTTGTAGGTGAATGTTGTCCAAGTCGTATGCGCTCTGGACTGCTTCCACCATCCAGCTCTCTGGTGTGATCATGTTCATGGTAAGCAGCGGGGATTCTGGGATGTCAGTGAAGCGAGCCATTGGGCCAGGTGACAGTGAGTCATTGCCAAAGAAAGTCAGATCAGCTTCCATAACAAAACGATAGAAACTGCCAGAAACACAAACAAAAGAATATTATACTCAGCAGTACAGACACCATATGCGCACCATATATGTACCATACAGACTCCTAGAACAACTCTTTCACAATTTGAGCCCTGCAATATGGCTGTACCACCAGAAAAGGGGGAAAAAAATCCATAAATGTGATAATCTGGTCATTCAGGTCGTTAAAGAACGAATTTTATTGCCACATAACGGTGCTGAGTCTAGACCAGCTGAAGCAACCCCAGATCAAGCAACACTGCCTCCAGTCGGAACTATGAATAATGATGGTTGCATCACTTCATGTGTTCTTACCCTGTCTGAGCCATAACTCATACAGTAGGATCAATCTGGACTCATTAGATCACATAACTTTTTTCTATTGCTCAAAGTTCAATGTTTTTGCTCCTTAACAAACTGAAGTCTTTTTCTGATGAGTCTCACTAACACTCATCAGCTGTTTAATCCTAACGCTCTTACTTTCACTATTAAACACAGCTCTGATTTCTACTGTTGTTTATTTATGGTGCAACCTCACAAAGTGAAAACACTAGTTGTTTTCTTTTTGATGAAGGCCACATTGCTAAAACTGTGCCATTTGTTTTCACCCAGGCAGTCTATTTGACATGACAGAGTCAACGCGTATACAGTTTAGAAGCCCACCTATTGCTATGCAGAATTAGTCAAATCCTCCCACTCAGTCCATCAGTCAAAAACACTGTGTAGAGCAGAAGCTCTCAACCCTGGTCCTTCAATTCAGAAAAGGTTGTTAATTACTGTCAGTGATTAGTTAAATGCTGGGAGTTGAGAAATGGGCAGAACAGGCAGGATGAGGGGTTAAGAACCACTAGCGTAGAGGAACATGATTCACAGTGTTCAACATTTAGTTGCTGTACACATATTAAATGCTGTGATGAAATTGCAGCGTGTTTTGGTAGAAGATCAACTTGATTGCACTGTCCTCGATGACAATAACATCTTATGACCTTTGACCATTCCAATCCTTCAGGACTCAAGATTCAAAGAACTTTATTAATCCCGGAGGGAAATTGCTTTGTCTTGGTCATACAGTATAGCGGGTCATACAGTATAGCGGGAAGAAAGGAAAATTTTTGATTAAAATAAAATTCAAGAAAAAAATATATAATAAATAGAAGTAAGAATAGAATTAAATAAAGCACACACAGTTACATATTGCACTGAATCACGTGACTTATCACCCAGAGTAAACACTGCTGGAGGAACCCCTAGGATTGGTCAGAAAACTCAAAACTAGTGATGGGTCGTTCATGAACGATTTATTCTTTTTGAACAAATCTTTAACGTGACTCAGATGAACGAGTAGTCTCGGAGAGTGAGTAGTTCATTTTCTACTGGGCGTGCATGCGCAAAGCATCACAAAAACCTCCGTAGGTTATGTACAGGAAACAGAATTGAACGGTTCTCAACGAATCTTCTAGTCCGAGTCATTCGTTCTTTTGTCACGTGACTCCCATAGACGCTGTGAAGTGCAATAGATTCAAAAGGACCAACGACTCTGACCAGAAGATATGAGAGTTGAGCTGCTCATTCTGTTTAAATAATCCTTAGCTGCATTGTAATATTTTCATTACTGGAACTATAACAAAAATGTGTGTTGGGGGTCTGTTTATTGAAAATGTAACATTTTATTTTATTTCTGAACAAAAAAGCATAATGAACTAAATGACTCGTTCATTTTGATGAACGAGATTCAAAGAACCGAGTCACTAAAATGATTCAAACTTCCTATCACCACCGAAAACTTGTTAATTCACATCTCTCAGGCTTTTGGAATATCTATGAAATATGAAATGACAAATATAGCATAGAACGATTAAAATAAAATATATTACACAGTCCTAGTAAGTAGGCAGAATAAATTTCTTCCTCAGAGTATGTACTGTATGTGCATATATTAAAACTGGGCCTTCATTATGATGACAGAAATGCCATTAGTATAAAAAATTCATTTTCAGTGCTGTGAGTCACACTGTAATTACCAGATTAGGTTTTAACACCGACAGAGCTAACAGAAAGCTCAGTATTTATAAAATGTAATAAAAAGAAAGGCAATATGTAAAATATTCTGCCATGCATGTGTCATTAAATTGTGTCCCTCTGTGTGTGTAGGTTGTGACACACAAATGTTAATTTGATACGTCTCTCTCTCTCTCTCTCTCACCTCTTTAGCGGCATCTCTGAATGCTTGGCTTTGCAGTTCATGAACAACTGAACCCTGGTATTTAGCACCTGACCAAGCACCTGCAGGAGACAGACAGAGGATTCAGCGAGGAGCCATCAGCCTAAGACTTTACTTTAACAAATTGGAGAACTTCACAAAAGCTTAAGCACAGAGCAGTGAGTGGAAAACTGGAACAGCACTCACAGTGCCCAGAAAGAACATGCTCTCTTACCCAACACACAATCAATTAATAGCGGGTCTTACGATCAGTAAAGGGGCCAACTTCTGAGCATCCCTCGTGAGCGGATCCACCGTCGCAACCACATCAAAAAACACCTCGTCTTCCCGTGGGGCAAGGCGCAAAACGCTACGAGCACAAGCGAAACCAGGCACGTTACTTAGCTTTGCAAAATAACTGAAATTTGAGAAATAATTCTCCAAAACGGTTTGCACTTAAAAGATCTAAAATCAATATACGATAGCAGGGATGATTAAAAGAGATATTAGTTACCTGTGTTTGTCTTTTGCAAATTTGATATCCTTCCTTGCCTCTGTTTTAGGAGCAGCTGAGAGGAGAGCATCCACTTTCATAATAAGATCAGATGCACTGGGGAGGAAGAAAAATACATCACAGAGATCTCAAAGCCTCTATTTATATTTGTGTCAATCGATAAATGTGTTAAAGCAATGGTGTCAACATTACAACCTGTTCTTATCCGGGCTATAGGTTCTAAAGATTTTCATACGACCCACACAATAAATTTAGAAACAAAATACAAGAAATACCATCGTCCTCTGGACCATACACTGCCTGGACAAAAAAAGTCACGGTGTTATAAAATTGGGTTATGAACTGTCCAAAAGATCATTTAAACCTGAAAGCACATTGCTGACTTTATCTTTAAAGTTTTTAAAGTTACTAGAATGTATTATATTAGATACCGGAAATTACAGTGATGTCTAAAAGTGAAAGTATGAAAACATACTGTATTTTACACCCTGAAGAACTCACAGGATTGGGCCTCATCAGCTGTATGTCTATAAGAAAACCATTGGTTATTGGGACTAATGAAAAAAAAAAAAAAAACGCATCAGTTTACTGGGCAACATAAAGATTGGACTTTGAAGCAAAAGGTCATGTGGTCTGATCAGATTGTGCCTATTCCAAAATGATGTGAGTGTCAGTGGTGATAGTGAGTGATGGTGCTCACTGTACAACTCTTCTTGAGTCCGTGTTATGATCTAGAGTTTCTTCAGTTGCTCAGGTCTAGGCTCAGCAACGTTATGTGGCAATAAAATGAAGTCAGCTGACGACCTGAATGGACTGAATGACAAAGTTATCACATCTGTGTTGTTTCTTCCTTGATGGCATGAAATCAATGCTAAGGGAAGTCAAATTACATATTAGTGTGTGACATTTTCTTTGCGAGGCAGTATAATCCACCATTTAAAAAAATATCCGTAATAAACTACAGTTTAATGTAGCACATAGCAAATATATATATAATTTTAGATTTGCACAATTTTTGGACAACCTACTGTAGATATCACTTCCAGGCCTGTAACGTGATCGATAAGTTAACATTATGCACATATTCAAATAAGTTTCTACTGTACATAACAATGTATGTCTTGTACGATGGGCTCTTCACATAATTATTAATACAAGATCAATAATAAGATTTTTTTTTAAATTTAAATTAAATTAAATTAAATTTAAATTAATTTTTAATATATAAATAAAATGTATAATCAGTGATATAGATGACCTTTTTTATGGAGATATTTATTTAATCCTTATTTTTTAAAGGAGACTTGTTTGTAAAAGCTTTGTGACAGTAAAGGGGGTGTCTTCACAGCACAGTTCATGCTTCCTGGGTTCTCGGTAAAATGACAAGTTGGAAAAGAGAGAGAGAGAGAGAGAGAGAGAGAGAGAGAGAGAGAGATGTGTTTATCGCAGCTAAAACCTGGAGCTAACTGACATTCCACACCTTTAAATATACCTATTATCTGTAGAATGTCATTAAAACATTAATGATGAACTCCAGAGCTGTTATACAACAGTGATACACTTCCGGCGGAATTGCATCATATGGTCTGCCAGGTGTTATTAAATTTGTGCAATCAGAATGTACCTGTATGATAAGTGCAGATAAATGAGCACATTTCCATTGCTTGATGTTTTTGGTCTGGAAGACTTGACTTTGGAATAAATTGTTGCCTGAAGTTCCCTCAGTTATTCTTTGTCAGACTGTCTCAACAGAGATGAAAAAAAAAAAAAAATCTATGCAGTTATGTATCGTGATACTTTTCTAAAGTTTGATCGGCCATGACCGGTGATCAGAGAATAACCCTCAGATAGAACCTATTCTGTGAGCTTCTGGCTGGTGCATCAGAAACGCATTGTTGTGGCGTTACATAATCAAAAGCTGTGCGCTTTAAAAGCCTCCGATCGGCCTTTTTCTCCAAACTCTGTGATAGAATTAATCTCAAAACCCACTCGAAATACGTGTACGTCAGAAGCCGCACACGCGCACTGTCAAGTTGAGTTTTAAGACTTTGGGCTTTGAGGCGGTAAAACGTATTTATAAACCTATAAGTTTCAAAGGTCTAAACTAATTTTAAGTTAAAAGTTTTAAAATGTTAATGAACATAGATTTTTTGTTTAATTATATTTTATAAAATTTTACGTAAAATGTTAAACTTATTATCCTGTTAAGTTATCCTGTATTGTTTTAAGTGAGAAAATGTTATGAGGAATTGTCTACCTTTAATTTCTCGTGTTCACTTCAGTTGTGATGCTGTTAAATAATGCCAAGGTATAATATATAAAATATAATATATACATATATGATATTTTAAATTATGACTTATAACTTATAGTAATAAAAGATCTAAAAATTGTAAATGGAATAAATGTATATCGAATGAGGATATTAATTTATTTATCGTTATACTTAAAAACAAACAAACAAACAACAAAAGCAAGATAAATCAAAGCGGCACCTACAGAAGTATACATAATATCATATCATACCAGGTTACTCCCATTCCTACTTTGAGCTTTAATGGCTAAGCGAAGTTTGGCTTTAACGGATGTTTGCTGTATAAGAGTTGGTACATACCCTTGGGGTGTCAAGCTCATTTGCTTTACTTTAGCCTTGACCTTCTCTGCCGAGGTGCTGAGCGCGAGTTTCTCCAGCAAGTGAAAGTCATCTGTGCTGAACTCCTCTTCTTCTGTAAATGGACCCAGGACCTAATGGGGACAGGAAACATCAGTCTGGAAAAAGATAAGATGTATACATGCCATGTGTACACATCAGTGTTACAGGAAGTTCTGTCTTAGAGTGAAAGACTTAGAGTAAAAATAATTCAAATAATTAACAGTAATAGATTCTGTTCCTGCCCGAGTTGAAGATGGCTTATTTCCAGCAACATTAAAAAGCAATGGTATGGTTAATGGCTTTAATGCTAATAAGATATGCTAGTTAGTACATTTCTTTTAATCACTCTGCAGGATGGCCATTTATAAATTGATTCAGTCAGGTGAAAAAGTAAAACAGTGACTCTGTTACGCTGCTTTGAATCCATTTGTCCCCTTAAATGGAAGCATCACTGCAAGGTGATTCTAACTGATCCCTCTTATCTAACGATGGACATTTCTATCCTGATGGGACAAGACGCACTTAAAATAGACAATAAGGTTCTATGCACAGGAACCCCTGACCAGATAGATTGATTAGTAGGAAAACGATGTAATGCATACTGTATGCTATGGCCTTCACACTCATCAGATCTCAACAGCACCAACTGAATGGTATTTTCCCCCTGTCCAGGATAGCTCCCAGGATGTACGGCATTGATTGCAAAGCACACTGAATGTGTCCTATCAGCTTGTTTTGGCCCAAAACCTAACACACTTTTCCTTTATTTGTGGTGACAGAATACAGTATCTGTCGGTATCCATTGTGGCACTTCTTGTATACTGTATGCCTGTTCTTGATTATGAAAGCATACCTGATCATGGAGTGGCATAATTCAGGGACCGTTTTGCACCGTTTTTCCTTGACATTCTCTAAAAGCTGTCAGTTTAGCATAATTGCTGTTGATGAGTCGCACACTTAACTTAAAACTGCTCAAGTGTAGATAATTAGCAATTAAAAACCTTTCAAACCTAGAACGCGACACTCAAACCCCTCTCCTAAGAAAGCAGCATTAGTGAACTTGGTGTGTGTGAAATTGGCTAGCCTGCCCTTTAAGGCTCCTATATACGGACACCTAATATGAGGTGTCAGGACTGTCTCTTGCTGCAGCCTGTCTGGGCTTTCACGGTGGCGAGGCTGCTGAGACAACAGCGTCTGCGACACAGTGCACTCACTCACCTGTGACCTCAAAGGAAAATGTTGCACGCTAAGTAAATGGCAGGGAGGACAGGCATGCCAGGCTGTGTGGCAGTGGGAGTCGCATAAGAACTACAGATCATTATTACTCACAAATCACCACCTCGAGAATCTATAGCTGAGGAAATGAAATTAATATTTGGATACTGGCAAAGTAATATTTATTTCAGCTGTATAGTCAAATGTTTGGACACACCTTCTAAATCCTGATTTTTACAGTATTTCTTTCTACATTATAAAACAATGCGGAGGGCGTCCAAAATATGCAATAATCTCCTTTAAACAGTTGATATTGAGATGTGTCTCCTCTGTAAAGCCTTCATAACGGCTCTAATCTGAGATTCTGTTTGTTAACTGGTGATTTCCGAGGCTGGTAACTCTACCGTGAATGAACTTCTACTCTGCAGTAGGTAAGTTTTGGTCTTGCTTTCCTGGGAAGGTCTTCATGAGACCCAGTTTCTTCATGGTGCTTAATGGGTTTTGCTAATGCACTTGACACAATACTGTTCTTGTAAAAACTATTCCAGAACCTTCGACCTCGGTGCCTTAAAATAATTGACTGTTGTAATTGCTTTGCTACTTAATTACCTCATGCAATATGTGATAGTTTTGAAAACTACAGTGGAATGTAAAAAAATCAATCTTGTGTCCAAACTTTTGTATTGTATGTCCAAATCAAGTGAGTACTGTAGGTATTAGACGAGTGAAAAAAATAATCCCCCCACCTCTTCTTTTAAGGCAATTGGACGACTGGCTGCTTGGCTGTGCGTTAGTGAATTGAGCAATCATCAAACCCTTCAGAGAGACACAGAACACATTAAGTGTTTTTATGTCAACTATCTGGGCTAAAAAATAAATTAAAAAAAGGAAAAAAAAGGAAAAAAAGAATACACTTGTGAATGAAACTTATGAAACAACAAAGTCCCAGGAGACCATGTAAAACAACTGTGGCTGATGACAAAGAAAACAGAAAGAAATCTCTAGGGGTAGGTATATCTGTGTCAAAGCCAACATTAAAGACAAGACTGTGGTATTTGGTGAGACTCAAAAACAGGACAAACCATAAATATCTCAAAAGCCTGTGCAGTGCTGGAAGAACATTATCCAGATGAGACAGTCATCAACTTGAATTATGAGAGGAGTATAGGGAAGGAATTGACTGCTCATGATGCAACACACAGATCCATGCCTTAGACAAGGTGGTGTATCTCGGCCAGCAGAACAGGTGACTGATGATGTGTCTATTGACGACTGGAACAGGTTGAATTCTGAAGTGTACAAGGCTTGTACAAGGCTTTTTTTTTTTTTAAATCAAGTTGAATCAGTTTTTATTGTGATTCCTCACTCTGTATATAGCTGCAATCAACTGTTGTTTTTCCAGAACCATAGATACACACTGTACACAACAACATGAGATGAATAGAATCCAATAAATAAAATATGGGCTGTAAACAGTTAAGTGTTGGCAAAGACAGATATATATGTAGCAGCAATATGTTTAGAATTCTATAAAATATCTGATGCAGCTTGGTAAAGTAGGGAGCGTATAGTGGTACACAGTCAGACCGTGTTAGGCTTTTGAATAGTCTAGATGATCTAGTCTACCATGGCAGCATGGTAACATTACAGATTCTAGACCCCATAAATTGCATGGCCCCCAACCGTGACAAACCCTTTTCATTTGCAATAACATAAGTCCCCCCCCCCTTTTTTTGTCAGATGGCAGGAGACTGAAAAGTCGATGGAACAGGTGAGATTACTTCTGACTTTATGGAAGCGGTGGGCGTTGTATGTGGTTTCCTTGTAGGGTCTTGCAATCTGAATCTGTGCTGTTCCCATAGCACATAGTGAGAATACTGCCCCTCTGTAGAAGGAGGTCAGAATGAGAGAGGGAAGTATGGTAATTTTCATCCTAAACAGCGAGCGGAGGTGGTGTTGAGAGTTTGGGAGAGGGGCCCTGCCAAGGAACATGGGACTTTTAACGCTCTTTTCCAGAGATATGCTTTGGTCAAGTGGTCTATTCAGGTACTCCTGAAGTCAACAAACATCTCTTCAGTCTTATCGACGTTGAGAGACATTAAGAGACAGAATGCTGACTCGCATATCCTGTTAAAGAGGTGCACAACTGTAGTGTCATCAACAAACTTGATGATGTGATTTAAACTGAACTATGTAGTACAGTCATAATTCAGCAGCGTGAACAGCGGTGGATTGAGCAGCACTGAGAAGAGCTGGTGTTCAGTGTGTTGGTGGAGTTGTCAATGTTATCTAGGGTCTAAAGGTCTAAAGGTAAAACAGTCCAGGACCCAGAGGGGTTTGGTCAGAACCAGCAAGCTTAGCTTATCCATTTTCACTTGTTATTGGATGATTGTGTTGAATCATGAACTGAGTCTATGAATAGCATCCTCACAAAATAAGATCTTTTTGTCCAGATAAGTCAGATAAAGGTAGCACATGACATCCTCTGTTGAGCAGGTTGGACAATAGGTGAACCTGGAAAATGCTGAAGGTGTCTTCTTCAAGGATATCTGCGAGACGATCAGCACATTTACTGAGCACCGAGACAGGTATGACAAATAAAATATTTGGTTGGCGGGAGTTGGGGTGGTCTTCCCAAGTGCCATGTTGTTCTGTGCTTTGAACCGTGCATGAGCAGACTTCAACAGCAGTCATCCACAGTTTCTGGTTTGACATGTGGTGATGCCCATTAAGTAACCCACACTATACAGTACGTGCACTAGCTGTTGAAGCCAGTCACTGATGCTGTGCATCCCTCCAAGTCTGTGGTTTTGTGGTACTGTATGTAGCACCCTCTCTGAACATTCACTCCTCAAAACATTCGACAGTGCTGTGCTTTGATGACAAATGACTTTTCTGATGAAAACATCACCCGAGATGTCTTGTTCCCAAATAAACAATTGTGACGATGTCTGCAGAAAAACTGGGGCAAGTAGTGTTCAGGATTCTTATAACAACCCATCACTCAGTTTCCCAATAAAACTACATGGCAGGCTATCATGGAGAACCCATCAGTCCGTCTGAGAAAACGGAACTTGGCTGCTGCATGAAATATCAAACCATTTACAATATTTCTGATGCATCTTAGATTAATTTTTTAGGAGAATTTAAATTTTTTAATAGGATTTAGATGTAGTGTTTTTTCTTTTTAGATTCTTGAGACCTTAATACAAATGAATACAGGTTGATCTGCCATTACATTAAAATGACTAATTAATAACCGCCTGGGGTCTGAGGCCTTTATGAAGACCTGCAGTCGAGTCAGAGCTTTTCTTAAATGTGTGCAAATTTCAAATCTTTAACAATGTAGTAGCTAAAATATTTCACTTATTTACATAGACCACAAACAGGACTTTCTTAATGTGGCTGATATAAATATGTTACATTCATGTGCAACCTTTAAACTTGTGTCAAAATACACATTACAAAAAAAAAAAAACAATTTTGAGCATTTGCAGAAAAACACTTGCTGAAAATGGATAGCAGATTGTTTTGAACACAGAATTGAGTCCATTAAAATCTTGGGTGTGTATCCATAGCAAAACAACTAAATTATACCACTCAGAAAGACCTTTTATTTGGGGTAAAGTGACTGATGTGGCTAACTTATTTTCAGCAGAGCCTCTGTTTCACTGAATAATCCAAGGCTTTGTGAGACCTATTAATAACTGGTGCATGTGATGCGAGGTTTCCCCAGGACTCCTATTGAGGGTCTAAGCTATTCACACCTATACATTCAGATTCCTCACACCATAGCAGGGTTTACTGAGAAAGAATAAAAGCACACAAGTTTAGGGTCCCCTTGTGCCACCAGGACAGCTCTGTCCTCACGGGAATGTCTCCACAAGACCTCTGCGGGTGTGCTATGGTGTCTTGCACCATTAATTTTGGGATGGGGGCCTCCATGGATCAGACTTGTTTGTCCAATGCGTCCCATGGGTGCTCAATTAGAATGAGATCGGATGATTGCTTGGGCCCTTTTTCCCCCTGCCTGGGCCTGTGTATGCAAGACTGCCATGCACTGGGTGTTCTGGTGCCTTTCTTCCATGGTCAGCATGTTTTGGCAATTTTTGCTGCACTGGCTTTCCCGCGGGACCAGACCGGACAGGGTGGGCTTTGATCCGACAGGCCTTGGATGGCAATGATTCTGTCACCAGTTTACTGGTGCATAGTTGGTACATACTGTACATAGCATATGGAAAAACTTTATGCAGAAATATTGGTTTTATATAAAATATTTTAAAAACTATTTTACATTTGTAGTTGTTTCTATTTTGAAAAATTTTATATTCAGCTAACATTGAAGGCACCGTTTCCTAGAGGACATTAAGCTGAAGTGGGCCTTATATAAAGTGAAAGAAAAAAATAAAACAATGACGTGGCGTCTTACCCTGCCATTGCTGACTACAGCCGTCTGTCCAGCCTTCACCTTCAACACCTCCTGACAGAATCTTCGCTGGCTTTGCAAAAAGCCCAACTCCATAGTGTTGAACTTCTTCTCAAAGGCATCCTGGTCCATGGCCTGCAGCACAAAGACACATACACCTATAAATCTGCACACATCTATTCTGAAGGCACAGAAGTTGAGCTATATCAAATCATCTTTTTATGATTGTTTTTGTATAATACACTTAGACGCATGTCTATACCAAACTACAGTAATATAAAAGAAAATGAGATGTCTTACCTTACTGTCATGTATAATTCTATTAAAAAGACACCATACTCAAAAATAAAAAATAAATAAAAAATAACCAAGCTGTCAAACAACCAAACTACTGACACATTGACTATAACGGTAATTAGATATCGGTGCTTGTGTTAAAGAAGCATGTACTTTGCAGACACAGATTATTTAGATTTCCACAAATCGAAGAAGAAGAAGAAGAAGACTATTATCAGCATAATCATAACAATGCTGCAGTACAAGCTCTCCGAGCACTATGCTCCAATCCTGTCACATCTGATTTTTCCATTTAAAATGGTAAATATAAAAGTTTAAGACATGTAGACAGGGAGATCAACATGTCTTAAATGACTAATCTGGTCCAAATTGGTTAACTTTCAGCAGGAGACACATGGATCAATAGCCTTATAGAAGTACGACTCAGCACATGAAAACCATCTCATCAGGTATAGCTGAGCTGTGCGCAATCAGCAGGGGTATAAACTGTGTACACTTCTGCTTGTCTAGGTCCATGAAAGGTTACAAATTGCTAAAGGGAAATAAAAACACAACAGAAAAAACAAGAACCCCCCCCCCCCCACACACACACAAAGGCATTTACAGATGAATTGGAATAACTTTAAGTATCCGTTAATTTCTGGTATATGCTCACTGTCGACGCTGCTAACCTTTAAGAGTAGATCTTTAATCTTGGTGCCCTGTCTGATGAGCTGCACAGTCTCTTCTTTGAGAAGTTTTAGGGTGAAATCAAGGCTATGCTTGTTGCTTTGGGTAAGAAAGGAGGCCCAGATGGCTCTGTATAAGCTGCTGTTGTCTTCTGTGGGTCGGTCACTGGGGTTATTAATCACACCAACACGGCTAATGGAACTACTGTACTTCTGAAAGAGCACAAATTAAAGATTAGTGATGCACAAAAACACAGAAATAGTCTAACTTCTCTTACAGCCAAAAAGATTTACAGCAGATTTAATTTTAATTAATTTTATTGAACAAGCCATAAATAAATAAAATAAATAAATAAATAAATAAATAAATATAATCGTGCTGCATATGCACAGAACTTCATATTATTTCATCAAGAAAATGTTATCATCATTACGGAGTTCTATGCAGATGACACTCGGTATACACACAGTATATAAAGGTAACCTATTATTTAAAATTCACTTTTTTTTTAGTTCTTTTTAGACCCTCAAAGAAGCCTCAAAACATATGAAAAACACATCCTCTTTTGTTCCTTTACATTTTTACATTGGCTGGGGGTTATACCAGCCAATTAGATTCCCCCGACCCCTCAGCTCTACTGTTCTCTGGACGGAGGACCTCGGCAAGTAGCACATTCGCATTGAAACTGAAACTAATTTTCTGAAGAGGAGTGAAACAGAGGGATGTTGAGGTGTATATATATATTTGAGGGGTCTTTCACCTGAAGCATTAACAGACAGATTTTTGGGGAATCTATGAGACCTGATTTAACTTAAAAAAAAAAAACACAGTAAAATATGGGACATATTAAACATTTCCTCGATTTCAACAGCTACAATTTACACCATACCCAACGTGCTACCCTTATAAGCTAATGAGCTAGGAGTGTTTTCTTGTTTAGTTGCACTATTAATCCTATATTTGTTATGTGCTGCACAAAAATCCAAATCTTGTTGTCAAAATTCTAGCATCTGCAGAGCCCAGAAGACAACATTTCAAATTAGCATAGTGTACAGTATTGTTTAAAAGTTTTGATCCAGCTAATTTCGTTCAAATTGATTTAAATTAAAATATGTAGATTAAATGAAAAAGCCTGAAAGTGCCTAAATATATGATTTAAAAATTGACTGTTTATGTAACAACCTCATTTCCCCGCTTGTCTGTTCCAACAACTCAGCATTCAGCATAATCAGTATACTAATCACCGGCCTGATCATCGGTCATCTCTTGTCTGCACTGGTTTTATACTTGAATGATTCATAGAAACGTTCATCTGAAACTGCTCAGGTACAGAAACTGGACTGAAAATGAGAGTCAAAAAAGGCCTTCAGCAAGCCTGTAGAACTATTTCTCAAGACTACAAGAAAGGTTGGCTCTTAGGAAACAAACTATGAAGAAATAAGGCGTGAAATGAGGTGTAAGCCTTTTGTACACTACTGTATATCTGAAACACAATAAAAATTTTATATTTACAATAATCTCAGTCGTTCAGATAACAGTGTGTTGTGGCTATTAAACCACTGCAAGAGTACAAAGCAAAATGCACATCTTGTAAAATGGGCATTTTGCTCGCGCACATATTTTGTATAACGAAATCACAAGACGTTACCCTAAACATATTGATGTTTATGAATTTTAAAAAACATTTGTTAATGTGTAATAAACAACCCACATGAGAGTTTTCCACCATGATGTATTAATGTTAAAAAAAACTTTTCCTTTCTCTTCATGTATGGGAATGTAAGCTCATTCGTGAAGTTGACTTTTTAATAATACACAAAGCAATGAAATTTTAATCTAAAATGTGTCCCAACATTCTGTGCACTCGTACAAGAGATGTACAAAAACCTAGATTTATGTCTTTTGCTTCCTTTAGATTTATTTATTTCATGGTTCTCTAACCAACTGCAAATAAAAGCAATAGCTCACCAGATGTTTTAATGCATTTAGCAGGAACTGTCTTCCGGAGGCTTGCTCAATGTCCGCAACAATCCAAAAGGTGACTCCATACACCACGTCCTCTTCTAGAGCACGGCGATAAAATTGGATACATTTTAACGGCACTTATTATATTATTACAGTATCATGATATGGATTTAAAATGAAAATTTAATTAAATGATTATATCAGAGGGAAACATTTAGAGGTTTATAATCAGAAGTTGGAAAGTAATTAAAGCATTAAAAAATGCCTGCATCACAAATAGTAAGTCTTAGATTTGAAACAGATTTGAAAAACTAAGCCTTTTTTTTTTTTTTTTTTAACAGACACTAACCTTGCTTTGTTAAATATTTCATTCTCTTAGAAACCACAGCTATCTTGTCCTTGGAGTCCAGATATGAGAACATCATTGAGTCATCCCAGTCATCAGCAACTGTAAGTTTTAGACAAAGACATCAAACAAAAGAATGTTTAAACCCGTATGTCAGAAAATACAAAGATGCCAATTCTAATAGTACGCGTTATAGCTACTGTTTACTCAATCATTGATCAATTACCTGGAGATGCTGTGAAGTCCAGATACCTTCTGTCTGGGTTTAAAATTAGAGGGTTAATGCGTGGCACTACATTAGGCTGATCCATCAGGAAGTCCACCACATCTGTACCTTCAGTGAGCTCACCCTGTTTGTTGAAGGACAATCAATAAACTTTTAGTCTATTAAAATGTTGAATTATTCAGCAATTCTCGATTTAAACACAAACAAGCCACAAGAAAAGAAAAACACACATTCAAAAATTGCAATAATACAGTCTCATCTGAATGTATTAAAACATCATGACTAATAATAAAATAAAAATATCCAACAGCAGAGCAAAATTGTACACTGCAAATATATCAGAGCAAAAAGATATATTGAATACAATTAAATTTAGCTACACATCAAAAATTGCAATAATTCAAAGCTTATTAAGCTTGTTTCTAATCAACAGTTTTTCTAAAATTCTAAATAAAAAAGGGTTTCATTAGTAGGTACAGTAATTTTGCTAGTTTAAGGAAAAAAGAAAATATATAGGCGAATTAAACAATAAATTTTTGCTTACAATTAGAAATATGTTTAATAATAATCTTATTATTTTTGGTTGTTTGTTGTAAACTTGTTTTAAAAAAACATCATATACAAGTCAGATGAATTCAAGAATATTTCACTTGCTAAGATGATGAGATGCTAAGAATTTTTGCAGTGTAGCTTTTATTTGCTGATATTTACATCTAGATGTGTTAAGGACTTACCTTGCACCTTTGGTGAGCAAAATCTGATAGGGACGGATACTTAGCATAATTATAAAAACATAATAAATACCTTAAAGCAACATTTAATATTTGGTAACATACAGTATCCCTTACGTGCAATAACTGCCATCAAAACTGGCAATCGCATTCTTTTTGTAATCATGTTTTCTACGCTTGTACCACAGTCTCCTTCAGTTGTTTTGAGGGGTTTAACTCTTTCGTCTACTCTTCAGAAGGTAACATGCTTAGTTGAAGTAAAGTCTGGTAATTGACTTGGCCAATCTAAAACCTTTCACTTTTCTCCCATGATGAACTGGCTTGTTGTGTTGGCAGTGTGCTTTGAGTCTTAGATGCGTGATGAAATTCGTTCTAATTACGCTGGATGCATTTCTCTCTAAACTGGCATACAGAATGTTTCTGTAAATTACCGAATTCTTTCTTCTGCTACCGTCATGAGTTACATCATCATTAAAGAAGATTCCAGGAGCAGCCATCCAAGCTCAAGCCATGATACTATCTATAATGTGCTTCACCGGCGAGCTTGTGTGTTCTTGTGTGTCCCTCTACTGTACTCTTTGTACACACATGACTGCGTAGCCACTACCAACTCCACCACCATCAAGTTTGCTGATGACACCGTCGTGGTGGGCCTGATCACCGACAACGATCAGACGGCCTACCTGAAGGAGATTGGAAATCTGGAGAACTGGTGCCAGACGAACAACCTCCTTCTAAACGTCAGCAAGACAAAAGGAGTTGATAGTGGACTTCAGCACAAAGCAGAAGAGGAACTACCAGACCCCCGTTATAAACGAGAGCCCAGTGGAGAGAGTGGACAGCTTCAATACCTCGGTGTTCACATCACGCAGGACCTGTGGTGAAGACGCCTGAGAGACTTTAGACTGCCCTCCAAGGTGCTTAGGAACTTCTACTCTTGCACCATAGAGAGCATCCTGACGGGAAACATAACGACCTGGTTCGGGAACAGCACCATGCAGGACTCTTCAGAGGGTGGTGCGATCAGCTGAGCGAGCCACACCGAGCTCCCTGACCTGCACTCGATCTACAGCAAGCGGGGCTGGACCAAGGCCAGGAAGATCATGAAGGACCTCAGCCACCCCAGCAATGGACTGTTCTCTCTGTTGAGGTCAGGAAAGCGCTTCCGCTCCCTGAAGGCCAACACAGAGAGACTGAGGAGGAGCTTCTTCCCGCAGGCGATACGGTCTCTTAATCAGTACACCACACATGCTTCTGCACTCTGAACATTCAGGTCACTTGCTCACTAGTCCTCACTACACACCTGCTCTCATGGACATTATGCACACAAGTCACTTTAAATATGCACACAAGTCACTTTAACCATGTCACTTTACTGCATACTTGCACACCGCTGGACATTCTGTTCCTTATGTCCACTCCATTCTACATTTTCTATCGTCTATTGTACAGTTATATCTTCCTTAATGTATATTTGCACCATACAAACATTTTATATTTAATTTTTGCAAATTTTTACTTTTATATTTCTCAAATTTACTTTGTTTAATATTTATTTTCTATATAGATACTTTTTATTCCTTCCTAGATCAATAACTTTCTTGTCTTTTTTTTTTTTTCCTTCTTGTTCTATGGTCAGGGCAGTTGCCTAAGCATTTCACTGCATATCGTACTGTGTATGATTGTGTATGTGACAAATAAAATTTGAATTTGATACATTCTCCACACTTTGGACTTTCCATCACTTCAGTAGAGCATAATTTTGTGGCTCATCTCTGCATTTATTAATTTATTCCAGTCTGTTCTTTTGATTATTACAAGTGATTCTAAAGAGTGATTTGGAATTTCTGGTACGGCCTCAATAAAGAGATCACCCGTAACAATAAAAGCACATGCTGAATATTGTGGAGTTCCCACTTCTGCACCAAAAAAAGCTTGACGACACACAAACATCACAAGACTACTGAAGCGTGCTGTGGTATCTGGCTCCAAGACGTTAGCAAAAGATCATTTAAAGATTTTTAAATTTACAGGTGAGGCCTCGTGGATCAGGTATATTTGTCTAGCACATCCCAAATATGCACGAACAGATTAGGATCTGTGGACTTTGAAGGCCAATTCTACACTTTAAACTCTTGTACTTCAAAAAAAAAACTTGTTTTCTGCAAACCAGGACCCATGGTTGCGCAGCAACCGGCTTGCCTTCTTCCCATAGTGCACATCTCTTCCCTGATGCACATGAACCCGAGCATCCATGTGATGTAAAAGAAAACATGATTCATCCAACCATGCTGCCTTCTTCCACTGCTCCCTGTGACAGTTCTGATGCCCACATGGTCACTTTAAGCGGTGGACTCGAGTCAGCTTGGGCACCCTGGTCTGGTTATGCAGCCTCGTACATACAGTAGCAAGCATAAATAATGCACTCAGTGCTCTAACAACTATTTATCGTAGCCAGCATATCGGTTTCCTCAAACTTTATACAGTTGCTCTTTTGATAGACCAAGTCATCTAGGCTCCACAATTTGGTCAACTTTGAGAACTGACTGTGAACTTGCCACCTGATTTTCCAACCTTTATTGTCGTGACATACTGTCCTGTTATTCACATTAAATGTCAGCGGTTCAAATGTTATGGCTGTGCTTTTTCACTGTTGGATTGTGATATCGTTACCCCTGCCCTGTTGAGGCTGTTGGCAATATTTCACTTCTTGTTGTCTTGGGTTTTTCATCATAATGCATTGTCTGTTGTTGTCAATTTGTTTTAAATCTGGTTATGAGTAACAGAACAATTTCTTTCTCATTATCAATCTCATTACAAATGATCCCATAGACAGCTCTCTGGTCTTCATGTTGGTTTATCCTTTTAAACAAAACATTTATTACATCACTTTAACAGGGTTAAACCTGGGCAACAGGAAACACCTGTCAGACACATTCCAATATACTCTATCTGATCACTTGTAAGGGTTCAAACCAAAATGTGCCATGATTTAAGTTGGTTAACACATCTGGATATTAAGATTGAAAATGAATTCTGAAATTCTGATCCATCATCTCATATTGATCATTTATATATGTATAGCAAAAAACTGCAAAACTGTCCTCGCCAATACTTTTAAATGGAAATGTGATGTCTAAATGTGTTTAGACATGAAAACATATGAGCTGTGATTTCTTTGATCTATAAACATTTTTGTACAACAATTTGGCCAAATTTGTTGTGTGTGATAATAATAGAACTTAACCCTAACGCTTTGTTGTTTTGTCGCTTTTCATTTTATTGTATGGCTATCAATACTTTTACACATACCACTGTGGAAACACTGATGCATTTATTTATAAAGGCATTTTTCTTTCTTTCTTAATATCTTAAAAACTAAAAAAAAAAAAAAACTCATCTATATGACTTGTTTTTCATTAATTTGACAAAGTATACAGAATCATAGAACATATATAGGGCATTTTAAATAGAAAAATTACTTTTCTATACCATTGCATAGTATTGGCTTGATTAAACAAAAAAGAAACTACATTACAATAAAACTTTCTGTATATTTTTTCTGGAAATACAATATGGTCCTATCATTCCCTAAAAACTATTGTACATGATTGATTTTTACTAATTATGAAAATGTATAAATAATGAATTAGGTGAAACCCCATTTGCATACAGACATGTCAAGTAAAAAAGAAAAACAACTTGAAATCCAAAAATATATCACAATCAATCTATGCCAGAATCCAATTGGCATAGATTGATTGTGATATATATTGTGGTTCAGGTTCACCTGGAGTGTCTTGCCTTACATAAATATTATATATCTGTGCGTGTAAACATTGTAAAGCTGAATACCGTGAAGACGGCTCTCTGGAAGAAGTTAGTGGCATCCATGATGTGCTGGAGCAGGATGGTCTCCAACTCGTCTGGGTCCATCTCCTCGGTGCTTAGTGGAACCCCATTAAACAGACCGACAGGAAGAGCACCCAGCCCGCTCTTTCTGTAGAAAGCTGCCCCAGCCTAAAAGATAAAACCAGCACTATTACTTGCACAGAACAGAAAATGACTGGGCCACTGAAACATCACTGCAGGGCAAAATTTGCTGATTATTCTTTATAGTAAAAAAAGAATACATTTAGTTCATGTGTACCAAAACCTACATGTGATACTTTGAAAATCTTTTTTTTTTTTATTATACTTTTGGATTTTTTATTATTCTGTCCATTATGATAGCAAAAGCAAATGCTCTTAGAGAGTTTATTATTCCAATGAATTTGGGCAGACCACAGGGGATCAAATTAAACCAAAGACTAAAACAAACATGAACATGATTTTAATAAGATTTTCAATAATGGCTATTAATACAAATCACAATATTTAGGCAATATATCTGGCTATTTTTTTATTTGCCTTTAATAAAAAAGCCAATAAAAAAAATAGCCAGATATGTATTAATCAGAATCATATCACTTATGTGAATGTAAAAGAGTTTGGCTAAAGATAGCTAACCTACACCACCATTTGAATCAGAAAACCAGTTACTTTTCCCAATAAAACTACTAAATGTTTTAACTAAACATTTGAAAAAAATTGTTTCTAAAAGATTTTTTGAGCTATTTTTAAATGTGAACTTGTTCACTCACAGCTGAATCTTCCTATAAAAATTCTATATAAAATACCCATTTCATAATTGGTTATGAAGACAACGAGCAATATATAAAAATCAATTAGTAACCTAGTAACCCAGTGTGAGGGTCTATCCAGTGATGGAAAATTCAAAACCCTTTCGTAAGTCGATCTGCCAGTCGATCTGCCAATGCATAAATACATAAATGCAAAAATGTAAATTTAAGGCATCCTAACCTTTCTTTCATCATCATAGCTCGAGTCCACCCCAAGGATTTTGGCAGCATTGGCTTTGGGAAATTTCTTCTTCAGATATGCTGTCACAGTCTCAACTGATAAGGAATCTCCAGCATCCACTTTGTTATACATCTGGAAGTGCATCAAGATGTCATTTAGATATCCGGCAGCTCGGTTAATATCAGGTCACGCCTGTGAGATTAGCTGATGCCTCTCCTCTCTTATATTCTGATGATATCAGGGCGATTCCTGAGAGATGACAAATGAATCTCTCCGTACAGATCAAAGTGCACTAAAATAAACTGGAATATATAACCTTAAAGGAGAGTACTTGCAAAGTGAAAGCAGAGAGAACGTCGGTGGCCTACTCACAGACACCGTGGATAAGAAGGCTTGGGTTGTGTCATACTCCTCTGCGATATAGTTAAACACTCTGAAGAAAGCAACACCTGCATCCGTGTAACCGTCCACATTTTCACCTGTATTAACAACAAAGACGAATCCAATCCTAAAAGAAGTAAGAAAATAAATAAACAAATAAAGAAATAATTAATATACTGATACTGATATACTGTACAATTTGAAGTATATTAAGAAATGTGTGACAGATTTTCAAACACAGTCGTGCTCTTTAATGAGAACTGATCCGCTGTGTCTAATCACTAATTCAGTTATTTGTCATATTACTGTTAAATTGCGTGCATCATATTGTTATATAGTGTTCAACGGGTAACAGACCTGAGCGGAATCTTGTGCTTGTAAAACAGCTCGGCTAATTTGACTAGTTCAATGCTGTCTTCCTGAACTGGGTCAAGAAACAGAACCTGGGAAAGGAATTTAAAATGCAGTCTTTTTTTAAAACCACAATTTATGCAATAAAAAAAGCCAAGTTTATGTTCATGCAACATCTTTATATTTATGTGATGGAGCACCTGACCACCATGTGTGATTATTATTATTATTTTTTAAACATCCTATTTCTACTTTAATTCCAATTTCATCTTATAATTACATTCAGTCCTTTTTGTAAAAAGGCCTTTCACCTAATTTTAAAAGTATGGCTTTGGGGATTTGTGCACATGCAGCCACATAAGCATTAGTGAGGTCAGACAAGATTGTCAGAAAAGAAGGTCCCCAAAGTTGTTCACTTGGGCTTTGTGTAATTGAATCTGTTGCATGGACCTCAATTTGTGTTTCAGCACTGTCATGCTGGAGCATGTTTGTGAAGGGAATCCATAATGCTACAGCATCCAAAGACATCCTAGATGATTGTGGGCCTCCGATTATGTGGCAACGATCTAGGAAAAACCCACATAAGGATGTGAAGACCTTAGTCCTATACCATTAATGTGCTCTCAAAACAGCCTGTACGTTTGGGTTCCACAAGAAAACAATCCCTTTCATAATCTGGTCCATGTTGACATGATTGCATCACACAGATCCTATAGGGGCATGAACAGCCTGTATAAGATCATTCCAGAGTATCTCAATCGGATTTAAGTCCGGACTTTGTCTAGGCCACTCCAAAATCATCATCTTTTTTTTTTATTTTTTAGAGCCATTCATAAAAAATGCTGGTGATAAAATTGCTGGTGTGTTTCGGATCATTGACCTGCTGCTTAAGCCAAGATCGCTGCAGCTTGAGGTCACAAACTGATGGTCGAACTGTCTCCCTTAGGATTATCTCTCACTGTGGTTCGCTGGAGCCTTAGAAATTAATTTTTAACCCTTTCCAGACTAATACATGTAAATTACTTTCTCATCTGTCTTGCATTTCTTCAGATCACGCCATGGTGTGTTGGTTTAAGAGATTGTTTAGCATGCTTCAGTTTGGGGGAGGGGGGGAGGTGCAATAACTTTTTCTCTGTCTCATGGACAGCTTTTTTTTTTCCTCTTAATGAATAGAATCATCATTTAAGAACTGCATTTTGTATTCACTCATGTTACTGTATGTTTGTGCAACATTAAAATCAGTTTGATGATCTCAATCATTGAAGTGTGACAACTATGCCCCAAAAAAAAAGAGAGGTGGTCACTGAATTCATTATCATCTTCATGAAACCAGTTTTGCTTTGTAACGTTGCATCATCATGCTGGAAGTAGCTATTAGAAGATAGATAAATAGTGGTTATGAAGGAATGCACATCGCCAGCCACAATATGTAATAATCTGGTGCATCAAGCATTGATCCTGATTGGTAATAGTGGCCGCAGAGGGTTAAAGAAAAACGTTCTACACACCAGTCTGGACTGTTCACATCAAAGGCATGTTTGGTCCATGAATTTATGCCGGTGGTGCAAAATTCTAACCCGATCAACTTTCTGCCTTAGCAGACATTGAGAATCATCACAACAGGCTACGATTTTCCCAGTCTGCAGCCGTTCAGTTTTGGTGAACCTGTACCCACGGCATCATCGGCTTTCTGTTCTTGGCTAACCGGAGTGGAACCCGATGTGGTCTTTTGCTATTGTAGCCCATCTATCTCAATCACTGTTTCCCCCTGCATTCTGGTTGATGTGAAAGTTACCCAAAGGTACAAGGTACACCGGTAATGATGAATGAGCATGTGTACAGACGCTCCTAAAAACATGCTCAGGGAGCATAGTGTGTCATGAAGTGAAGTCGATAAGGTTATAACTAACCAAACTGAAGAAATTCCGTCGAATTTGTCGAATCACACCAGGAAACGTGGCTCTGAGCAGCTCCTGAGTGCTGGAGGGCCAGTTCCGGTATGTGGAATCGGTCTCAATGTCATTAACCCACTGAAATGTAGAAATGAACGCAAGTAAAAAAAAAAAATTAAATGTGTTGAGATTTAATGTCACTTTCAATTATACTTATTATTAAAAATACATTAAACCACAATAAAATAACAAATTAATTTGTATAATTGAAAACATATTTTATTCAGACATCACCACCATTAAATTTCTGCATTTTTTTCCCCCCAACCCAAACTTGACTTTTCTTTAACCTCACCGTTATAGCAGCGTGCCGGATGTCTAGAGCGTAGCTGTCCTCCACAGTGGTCACAGGAAGGCGCAGGAACTTGCCCAATGTAGTGCCCGTGATGCCAAGGTTATGAAGCCCCTCCAAAAGCTTTGCCTCTCCTCGGATGATGTCCAGTATGCTGCCCAGGGAATGAGAAAGAAGTGGTCACCAATGTGCATCACATATGCTGTAGGTGTGCACTGATACATTTTAATAATAACCATAGGTCTGTTGTGATGTGCTAAAAAATACTTTGGTATGTGATGCCTGCAAGTCCTTCACCGTTTTTGTTGTTCGTTGATCAATTGAACATTACCCACCAATCTGTTTTTCGTTAAGCCTTAATTTGTGCCTCCTTCTTGAATGATGCAAAGTTTATTCCTTATACATTATTGTTCTTGTTGTTGCTGCTGATTTGCTGGATTCTACTCAAAAGGCACTGTCTGAAAATATACAGTACTGTACAAACGTCTCGAGCCATCTCTCATTTCTTCATATTTTGCCTCTACAGAGCCAGACTTTCTTGTATTTATTAGTGTAGTTTTGAGGAATAGTTCTCCAGGCTTCCTGAAGGACTTTTCCGGCTCTCGTTTTTAGTCTAGTCTATGAACCTGAGCAGTTTCAAAAGAATTTTTTTGTTTGTTTGTTACGCCACACAGTGACATACTTTACTGTATGAACCATTCAAGCATATAAACCGTCTAACATAAGGCATGAACCAGTGAGAAACAGGAGATGATGACAGATGATCAGGTTAGTGATTAGTAGTAACCTGGTGGTGCTGAATGCTGAGTGGTTGGAACAGGTGAGAGGGGTTGATCCACAAACAACTAATTTTAAAATTGTATCTTTTGGCACATTGCAGTAAAACCCTTGTTCTCGTTTCTTTAACTTCAACTTAATCTACATCATTTAAGTTAATTTAATATGTAGAAATGAGGAGCAATCTATTTAAAATGTTGACCCACTGGAATTCTGATATACTGAGCAAAAGCTAAAAATATATGTATATCTCATGTATTGTTTAAAAATGCCCTCTGATGTGAGCGGTAACTGACTTGCCAGAATAAGTGTGTGTGTGGAGATGAAGTGTGTGGAGTTGTGAAAACCTGGCAGCCTAGAAGTATGTAAACACCTAGCCTTAACGCTATGATCCATATTTCACACAGTCTAATGCTGAACCTTTTCCCAAAAAGGAGCACTGTGTGTACTACACGTAACCGATTATTAGCTCATAAATAAAAGTTAGTGCTTTCATCAGACCGATACTAAGACTAACCTGAAGGGGTTATGAAGATCCAGATCGATGTGCATTCCATTGATGTAGAGACTAGCGTCTCCAGGGTGGATTCCCAGAGATTTACTCAGACGCTGAGACACAAACAGAGCACAGTAGAAGCAGAAATATATTTGTTATATTGTTCTAAACTGTACAAAAAAATCCTAGAGGTATAAGATGAACCTTAGATTCCCTCTATCCCCAAAAAGAGCATTTATTAAACCGCACCTTTTGGTTCTCCTCAATTTCTTTTCTCATTTCCTGGTTTACAGCTACTCTGGTCAGTGATCTGTGGGGACAGTAAAACATGCACAGTCACCATCAGCTCTTTCCAACGTCCCGGGCGAGTCATAAAAACCCCCGTTTTAATCTCAGAAATTTGCACTCTTTAAGGTGCGATATCTGCTGAGCTAACTCACTGTAAACAGCGGCTGACTCAGCACTTTACCCCTTACTGCACATAAAGCTTTCTGAAGAACTATCACACAATAAAATCGACTTGGAGGCAGCGCACAAGCCAGCCATCAGAAATCTTAAACAGAACCGAGAAGGATTTCTAAAGGTTATTTAAAAAAAAAAAAAAAGAAGTAGTAAACTTACAAGAAGTAAACATTTCACAACTCAAATGTGTGTGTGTTTGTTTGTTTGTTTGTTTGTTTCTCACCTTGCTTTGCTGGGGAAATTCTGGCTGAGATCTTGCATCAGTTTAAGGGAATCAAACTTCGGTACAGACATGATCCGGGTTGCTGCTTGGAAACTCAGGTCTGTTGAGGGAGTAATAAGATACAGTGTAGAGGCACCATTTCATTTCTCCAAATACGGTACATGTATTATTAAAAACTTAACATCACTCAGTCATAGAAGGCATAATGTAATACAATTGATTGTATACAGATGTACACATGTGCTGAGCATGCCCAGTTGACCTCAATTTTGGATGAACATAATAAGAGGTAAATTTAAAAGTGTTTTCCAAAGAGGTGCGGAAAAAGTTTCATGGTCAGATAAGTCACCATTTTCTCAACAAGCATGCAAGCAAATGAAAACTTTATCCCCAGTTGATGTCTCTGTTATTTATTCAGCAATTGATCTGTGGATTTTTGCTGCCATGTCTTTAGTCCATTACAAAGTTCTTCCAACACCTTTATCCTATTGTAATGAGGCTGGTCACTTATTCATTTAGCAGCTCACAAGGAATCACTAAATTACAGAAATCGTAAGCTACGGCCTTTGAAGTTACCGGATCTCAAATGGAAATGTGCACTGCAAAAAAACTCTTAGCATCTCAACGAGTGAAATTTTCTTGAATCTACCTAAATCTCTCTCTCTTTTTTATTTTCCCCCAATTTTCTGCCTAATTTAGTCGTGTCCAATTCCTCCCCGTCACTAGGGGGGCTCCCACATTAAGGCTACTACTACCACTCAGTCGGGAGGGCCGAAGACTATCGCGAGTTTCCTCAGAACCACGTGACGCCAGCCAACCACATCTTTTCGCTCTGCTTGCTCAGGCACCATTGGGGGCGGAGTAACACACTCGGAGGACAGCGCTATCCGCTCCCTCTGCTTGCGTGAGCTCACAGACGCCACTGTTTGGCTGTAGAGCCGTGATTAATGTGGGAGCACTAAGTACCTCTCATCCCTCCCCTCTGAGAGAGCTCGGCCAATCAGCTCTCTCTAGATCTCCGGCTGCCACCACCATGTGATTGATTACAACAAACCTGCTGAACATAAACTTAAGCTTATTTCTAGTCAAATCTTACTAAAACTTTTGTTAGTTTTTAAAATCATTTTTCTTGAAAGGAGCAAAATTATCTATCAACAAAACAAGCCTAATATCATACATTCAGTTTGTATTAAATCTATTTTAAGATAGATTATGGCTAGATTGAAGACAGCAGTGCATTCATAGTGTAAAATATATTTTAAAGATTTTGACAGATGGACAAAGTGTATTGAAAAGTAAGTTAATTATGTAAAATAATGTGTTTTTTTTTTTTCAATGTGCCATACAAAAATTTTTTTTTAAATAGTTGACCGCATATCCTCATATGCTCTTCAAGTTTTGTAGTTAACTGCAATATATTCAAAAGAAACATGATGATCAGCATGTTGGAAAATACATTCATGGCTTTTCATAGTCATAAAAATGAAAATCAATTATTAAGAATAAGTCTGTTTACCATAGAGTATGGAAATGATCTCATTAGGAAGGCTTTTTCAGTTTGTATTCAGATTCAAAAAAATGCACAGCTTCTGCTATTTTTCCTTAAAGAACAAATACAATCAAGAGGACCTGGTTGCTGGTCATTAGCATCTGTTCAGCAGTCAGCACGTAGGAGCAGAACAGATCACTGCACCAATCTCAGGCGGAAAGCACAACATTCATTCTCCATTCATCACCCAGACATTTCTCAAGGCATGCATGGATCGCTCTTTTCACCCTGCATGAAGTTGCTTGGGCACACATAGTGTGGAGCCCTGGACTCCAGGGGGTCATTAATAAATGCAGTGTGGTTACCTTGCAGCTCCCACACTTTGAGGGGTGCCATGTCATTCGTACTCTCCAACAGATGCCTCTTCAATTCTCCTAATTGCTCCTGCAGCTCTGGATGAGACTCCCTGCAGAGAGAGGATAGGGACGATAATCCTGCCGCATTTCGAGATCCAATATAATTGATGGCGTTCTAGTCAAACCGGGACTCGGGTCGAAGTCGGGAATGATTTTGTAAAAGCGATTGAGAATTTAAAGAAGTCTTCAAGAACAGTATTTTGAAGAGAAATACTGTAATCGCCGCTGTAAAACTGGTAGCCAGGGGTAGCCCAGTGGTTAAGGCATTGGACTATGTTTCGGAAGATCTATTGGGCCCTTGAGCAAGGCCCTTAATTATCAACTGCTCAGATACTGTATATAATGTTATAAAGTGCAAGTCGTTCTGAATAAGGGCGTCTTCCAAATGCTTAAATGTAAAACATTTGAATGGTCCAAACATTTTAAAGCGGGCCGTACGTCCCATGATGAACCCGGCCGAGGTGGCTCGGAGCCCAGTATAGTCGTTCCTGTGGACATTCAGCGATTGAGACACCTGATCCTTAAAAATTGACAGATAACATGTGGATAAGATGCATCTGTCTGTGGCACCTGTACACACAATCATTCACCAACACCACAGCACATTACAGGAACTCGACTGGGAGCTTTGGCCACATACACCGTATAGTCCTTGCTCTTAGCCATTTTAACAAGCATTAGTGTAACACGCTTTAGCTAAAGTAACTTTAGGTAGCTGTGCTATGAGAAGCACAGAACTCATAGCTGTGTTCTGTGCTTCTGCACATCAAAAGTTCTGGTTTGACTTGAAAAACCCATGAAAGATCCTTGTAAATACCACTACTGTATATGTAACAGTAAGGGGAAAAAAACAGGACGCGTGTAGGATGTGTATAATTTCACCTTAATTTGGCAAATAAAAACCCCTGGACATCATCTGGGTCATCCTCTTCTAAAGTGGTTGAAGATTTTGAATCTGGAAGTAAAAAAAATAAATAAATAAAACACACACACATTGTCTGCTTAATAATCCTTAAAAAATTATTGAGATATTTAATAAGGTAGATACTGTAGCTGTATACCCTAATATCTACCTTTAACTTGTGTATCATCCACAGCTTTGTACTCGGTACTTTTAATAGCCAGTTCCACACCATATCCAGACAGAAGCATATGCTGCTTCTTTGGCTTCTGTTAAAACACACAAGAACTTGCAATGAACCATGTGCAACCATCAGGTTTTTATCTTTGGCAGTATGTTGAATAAATTACAGCATGTATCTAACAAGAAATCAACGTACCGCAACGAAATGGCGCAGCACATAGATCAGCTTCCCCTCTTTTGCTTTTTCAGAAAGAACCTTATGGAACGAGTTGAACTTTTTGGTGCCGATTTCACCATAAAGTATGGCGACAGGAAGATCCGTCCCATTGACCCCTGGATACTTATGATCATTCTTATACAAGTACGGCTTTGGCCTGTAAATATAATAAATAAATGAATAAAAAATTTAATATAAAAAGAGACAAAACCTGACTTAGATTGTGATCATTAAGTCTATTTCTGGTTCACCAGGCTCCCTTTGACGAAAGGGTTTTCCACAGACAGTTACGCTTGTGTTAAGAAATGGCCTGGCATGGTTTGTTTAGCCGGCACTTTATGGATGAATAAGCACACAGTCACTGAAGCACCGCAGTTATTGTGTTTCACTTTAGGCCACATTTGCAACCTGTAGGGTTGAATATTATGATCGAACACATCCTTTCTTGCAGACACAAAAGCTTAGTGAGTATTAACTTGTTTTAAGATAGTGTGTGCGTGCGCGAGTGCATGAGTGAATGAGCCCATTAAATCCTATCTCTCACAATTCTGAGTTTCTGCTCTCGCAGTAATCAGTAAAACCATAATGCATACATTCTGTACTTTTAGTCTACCATTAATGCAGCCTTGGATTGACAGCCTCTTAATCACTTGGAATGCCAGCCTCAGACACAGCAAGCAAGCAAAACCATTAGACTTTGAACAAATGCAATTCCTAAATTAAGAGGCTTACTGCATTTTCCAGTGCATTCGCCTAAAAAAAAAAAGTGCTAAAATTCACTTCTGTTAAGAACAAAAGAACAAAACATTACTTAAAGAAATCCGACAATGGTTGAAAGTGTGTTACCTGCCTGCAGCACCCTTCAAAAGGCTCTTCATGTCCTTAGTGCTGCAAGCGTGTAGACCGTGGACAGAGACAAAGGCAGAGCAGGAATCTGGTGGAGGCTCATCACTGGCAATCTATAAAAAGGTCAAATACCCAATAGCAGAGGATGCATTTGAGAAATACAAAAACCGCTACGTAACAAAAATATTTCTTTAATCTGATCTGAATCATTCCAATTAGAGATTCCAACTGTTTATAGGGTTTGATAAGACGTGCGTTTACATGTACAAAGCTTTTAATCTGATTTTTCCTCTTTTTTAATTTTTTTATTATTATTATTTTTTAAAAACACAGGTATTTTGTAATTTTATAATATTTTAAAATAATATTTTGTATTTTGTGATCTATTAGGACTGTATCCTAATTTCACTGAACAATAGGTTAGTTTTGAATGATATTTAAAAACTTTTTTTTTTATTAATTAAAATCTTAGCAAGGGAAATATTCTTAAATCTAGTTAAATTTATGTATTTTTTTTTAAATACCACTTACAATAAACCAACTATAAGATAATTAATATTATTTCTAGCCATCTTTTATTAAACTTTTCAACATGAGCGACTTGTTCTATTCAAATATCATTTTGCTTGTTTCAAGAACTAAATTATGAGCAAATTTATAGCAAATTAGCAAACTTATCAGGCAATAGAACACGAAAGTTTTGCTTAAACATTCAGTACAATATGTTTAGAAATAAAATTAATAATCCCATAATTGAGTTATTGTAATCCCACTTTAAGAAACTGTATATATTGTACAGTACATTTATTTTTACTTCAGAATATTAAATTTTTTGCGGTGTAGGCTTGTTTGTTCTTCTTTTTTTTTTTTCTTCATTAAATCTGGCAACACCGGTCTAGAGAAACTGCCCAAATAAAGGAAAAGCACTCAATTTAAAATCGCCGGCATGTGGCGATGTGTGGAAACAAAAAAATTCAGTAAAATGAAACTTACACCATGAAGGTTATTACATTCATTTTTCAAAATGTAAATACTGCCCTGTATGTAAATCCAACAACAAAAAAACAACAACAAAAAATATTAATAAATATTGCCTTTCATGTGCAATCCAGAGATTTAAAAGAACAACACAGCTAATAGCTGAAATGTCACCTAAAGACTGTTAAATTATGTTGAGGGAAGAAACACAAGCTCTATAATTAATTAGCTATCTGTGCAACCAAAACACAGGAGAAGACAAACACATTTGAGCTCTCACTTGCTTAATGGTCTAGATAATGAATTCCTGAGGTTCTTGTTTTTTTTTTCAATGACCTTATGTCTCTATTATTTATTATTAGCAACATGCCTCCATAGTATTTTGGGTTAAATGACATCGATTTGGTTTTACGTAGCCAGGCTGTGTATGTGTACTGTAGGTCTCACCTGTTGGAATGCATGTACAGCAGGGGAATACGCTCTGAGTGAGAGTGCAAACTTCAGCAGGCTGATCTGGAGATCGCTCAGAAACTGACCAGCTTTTTTAATGATCAGGTTATAATATGATCGGACAGATTCTGTGTGGGAGAATCGAGCAAATTATTTTGGTGTGAAAAAAATGGATGTTTTAGAAGTAAGCCTTAATGACAGAAAGCTAAATAACAAACACCCCATGCAGTATTTATACTCACAGAGCACTTTATTAGGAACCCTGTAGTAATACTGGGCAGGGTCTCCCTTTCTTCTCAGTTCTTTATGGCATGAATTCCAAAAATGCAGAAAGAATTCCTTTAAGATTGTGGTTGATGTTGACATGATTGCATCATTATGCAATTCTTCCAGATTTTTCAGGTGCACTCCCATCATGTGACGCACCATCATCATGGACCATTTAATCATAAGAGTGGTCTCTACTGGATAAAGACCGTGGGACTGAGAAGGCCACTGAAGAACCATGAACTCATTGCCATGTTCATGAAACCAGTTTAACATTCCAGCAAAGCCATTACTTTGGCTTTGTAAAATGGTGCATTATCATGCTGGAACTTCATGCATTAGAAGTTGGGAAGCCATGGTGCACAACAATACTCTAAAATGCTTTGGCGTTCGAGCTGTTGAGTCAATGGATTTATTCTGTTGGTGCCAACTTCTTACCCTCCACACGCTTCTATGTGTGTTAGAATAAATTGTATTCATCACACCAACCTAGATTTCTATCTATTTTTTCTGTCCAGTTTTGATGATCATGTACCACTGCAGCCTCAGCTCTCTGACCAAACTTAGACATTTTCAAACCAACCCATCAGGCACCAAAAAACATGACAGGATCAAAATAACTCTGATCAAATTTGTCCACATTCTGATGGTTGATATTTGCATAATTTGACACACTGCAATGCTGCAATATGATTAACTTATTATATAAATGCATGAACGAATGGGTGCACAAGCGCTCCTAATAAAGTGCTCAGCAAGTGGATGTGTTCTAGTTACCTTATCAACATTACAGGACACAATTATGTAAAAAGCATAGTCATGCATGAAAAGGGATTTTGGTCCTCACCTCCATTTTTGTACACCGTCAACTCCTTCACAGTATCAACAAACTGCCAAAACTTGTCATCTCCACCTTCACCAAGAAACTCACTGAGGATTAGGGAAAATGTATTAAACAAAACAAGTAAAACTAAAGCAAATTCTATCATTAACATTATTATCATAAACAATTCATAAATATGGCTGGATTTCACCACTGTCACGTTTAACTTCTGCAACTCCTGGCAAAAATCACCACACTTAAAGGATGTCCAACCAGATTTTTTATTTTGTAGAAAACAAACAAATCATAGATATGATGCAATACAATATTTGTTTGGATGAATGTGTGTGAGTGCAAGTGTGGAGATTCTTTGCCAGGGATGTTAATGATCAGAACAAACTGTTATGTTCAATCAGTGGGTTGTAAGCGCAGAAAAACCACCGAACAGATGTACCTCGTCTCCAGTAAAATCGGAGTCATGGGCCACTTTGCCTTCAGGCTGGCTGTGACACCCTTTGATGCCGAGTATGCATGCTGCAATTGCATCAGGACAAGCAGCAAGCTAAGGACCCTCATCGTCAGATGCTATGAAGACCAAAGAAAAAAAAATTGTATGTATGACAATTTCAACCTGAAAGCATTAGAATTAGTACTCTCTATAGTATACTGCATTTCTGTGGTTAAAAATATGTGTTTTGCCTAAGGAAAAAAAAAAAGTTTTTTTGGGAGGTTATGTAGGCCTAGCAACCTTTGTAGCTGCTGCATACGGGTTAAGATACCATAATTTAAACCTTTCTCAAATGTTGGAATTGTGAAAGAAGCAATGTCTACATGTGAAAATTGGATTTTGTTTTTTTAATAGATTTTTTTGTTTGTTTGTTTCAGCATGGACATCCAAAGCAGTACACACACTCATTCACACACTACGGGCAATTTGGGAATGCCAATTAGCCTAATCTGCAGGTCTTTGGGAGGAAACCGGAGTACCCGGATGAAACCCACCAAGCACAGGGAGAACATGCAAACTCCATGCACACATAGACGGGGATCGAGCCTGGCCGGGAATTGAACCCAGACCCTGGAGGTGCAAGGCGACAGGACTAACCAGTACTCCTCCATGCCACCACACTATAGTTCTGTTTGTAAAATATATAACTTTCTGGTGAATGAAGCTGTAAAACTGACTGACATTTACAAACAACGGTAATGAGACTCTTAGCAGCAGTAAAACACCCGAATGGCGCAAATGCTTTAAAGAACGCTGTACGTCCGTGAACAACTACCCCGGATGAGGTGCCTCGTAACCCACAGTAGGCGTTCCTGTCAACATTCAGTGGGTTGTATCCAGGTTGTATCGTGCCTTGTATAACCTGCACTTCAGGCCCCCCTATATTGACCCTGTATCAAGTGAGAACTTGTCTCACCAACTTGCAGAAGAGACGTACACACAGACGTACATTCACCAACACCACTTGAACATTACAGAAATTTATCGCCGCATCCCTGGCATAGTCATGACCTCGCGCTAAGCGATTTCCATATATTCGGGCCATTAAAGGAGTTCCTGGGAGGTCGGTGTTTCAAAAAGGGAAGCAGGCAGTCTGATCATACTGAGAAAAAACTTTCTACCTTGATGGCATCCAAGCACTCGTGAAACACTGGGTTGAGTGAATTAGTGTAGCAAGGGAATTACAGAGAGAAATAACTTCAGGTAGTTTTTACTGTGTTCTGTTATTCTGCGCAATCAAAAGTCCCGATTTGACGTGAACACATTTCTGATATACTTGCTGCGACAGGTAGACATAATGTGTGTTAGTGAGCTTATAAAGATGCCCTGGAATCAACACTGTGCCACGTAGCTATAAGCTCACTCTCACACACACACACACAATTAACTGTGAGCTGCTATTGTGATGCTGCTTCAAACGTCCTGCATTTCTATTCATTACACAGAGAAAAAACAAGCTGTTGATGGGAAAATAACGAGTCTTTCCTTCTTTCATAGAAAACTAAAGAGTGTGTAAGGAAAGAAAAGTTGTATTTTCATTGATAAATAACGCCTGTGTAGTGTATAAAGCATGTCATACACATTTTAATTATTATTCATTCATTTATTTATTTATTTAAAGGTGACCCGTGTTTTAAATCATGCAGTATAAATACAATACGGGACACCGCAGACGCACCTACAGTAACACACCGTGACTATGCAGTGAGCCGCTATCTTACCCTGCTGTGACTGGACGCCGCCATTCAGGGGTCCTGACTCTGCTGGGATTCTTTCCAACGGAACTGTTTTGAGCAGAAATTTCGGCGATAAACAACAAAATCCGGGCGTTGTTAGTTTTTTTTTTTTTTTTTTAGCTTTTACTTCTATCCCGAATGTTGTTTTCACTGCAATGTTTTTACCTAAAGGATTTCTTTTGTGATAACACCCGACGCTCAGGCACCTTTAAGGCCGACTAAATTGTTAAATCCAGTGCTTGAAGATGCTACAGGCTGAATCCCAAATAGCTCAACAGGGAATATGTAGTGCACTATTTAGGTTGTATAACCTCAAAAGTCGACCCGTATATTAGTGCAAGTGTGTAGGGGAGCTGAACCGATTTGGGATTCAGCCAAACAACCTAGGATTGTAAAACTTTGAGGGCAGTCTATGTATAATTGTAAGTCTTTTATAGTCAAGGTTTTTTTTTTTTTTTTTAATTTTTGGAAAAAATTTCTATAAAAAGATTGAACTTTTTTTTTTTTTTGTATAAACCATTTTGCCACCTACTGATACTTACATAGGCGACATGGTGGTGTAGTGGTTAGCACTGTCGCCTTGCACACCCAGGGTCTGGGTTCGATTCCTGTCTCTGTGTTCATGGAGTTTGCATGTTCTCCCCGTGCTTGGTGGGTTACCTCCCACAGCCCAAAGACATGTACAGTACGTTAGGTTAATTGAAATTCCCAAATTGCCCATAGTGTGTGCCCTGTGATGGATTGTACCCTTTCCAGGTTGTACCCCACCTTGTGCCCTAAGTCTCCTGGGATAGGCTCCAGGCCCCCATGACCCTGAATACAGGATTAAGTGGTATAGATGATGAGTGAGTGATACTTTATACAAATAATAATAACAATGACAAAATCTGGTACTGCATTTGTAAATGGACTCTAATAGATTTACATTAATTGACTGCTCAAAATACAGAAGCACAATTTAACAATTGGCTAATCTATTTGTTCATTATTTTTTCCTTGCATCTCAAAGGTCCGGGTTCGATTCTTGCCTTAGTGTCTGTGTGCATGAAGTTTGCATGTTCTTCCCGTGCTTGGTGGGTTTTTCTCTGAAAACTGAGGTTTCCCCCCACAGTCCAACGACATGCAACTGTCGTTCCCAAAATTGCCTGTGTGAATGAGTGCGCGTGTGTCCTGCGACTGATTGGCACCCTGTCCAGGTTATACCCCATCGTGTGCCCTAAGTCTCCTGGTAAAGGCTCCAGGCCTCCACAACCATGTACACAGGTTAAAGCGGTATAGACGATGAGTGAGAGTTAATTAACTTATTAATTCAGGCAGCACAGATGCGTAGTGGCTATAGCACGGTGGCCTCACATCTCCCGGGTCGGAGCTCGATTCCCACCTTGGGGTCTGTGTGCAAGGAGTTTCCACTGGATGCTCAAGTTTCCTCCCATAGTACAAAAACATGCAGATTAGCCTAACTGGTGTTCCCAAGTGTGCAAATGTTGACTGAAAGTCCTACCAAGGTTCTAAAAAATGGAATAAATAAAAAACTACAGAGCTTCATAGATTTATTAATTCATTTCTCTTATCACAGGGGAGGTGGCATTGTTTTTAACACTGCGTTGTTGCACCTCCAGGATAGGAGGTTCGAATCTCACTCTCAAGTCCGTGTCAAGGCATTTCCATGCTCCGCCCCCATGCTTTGTTGGTTTGCCTCCAGGTACTTCGGTTTCCTCTCACAGTTCAAAGCCCTGCAACTTAGGCTAACTAAAATTCATAAATTGCCTTTATTGTGTGAGTGAGTGTGTGACTGCTGGTGCCTTGCGATGGACTGCACCCCATCCTGGGTGTACCCTGAAGAGTGCCCGAGTCCCCTGGGATAGGCTCCAGACCCCTTACAACCCTGTACAGTATAAGTGGTAAACAGAATAAATGAGTGAGTATCCCAGGGCACAAGGCAGGAGGTACCAATCTGGAAACAGGTCCACACACACTACCCTTCCCACTCATACACTACTCACTCATACATGTCTTTGGACTTCTAGGGGAGGAAACCCACCAACCACAAGGAAAACATGCAATCACCACATATACTGTAGTCTTTATTTGTCACATACACATTGCTGCACAGTGATTTTTTTTCCTTTGAATATTCCAGCTTACAAAGTTGGGGTCAGAGTGCAGGTCAGCCATATGGTGCCCTTCCAGAGGGCTCAACAGTGGCAGCTTGGTAGAGCTGGGGGTTGAACCACTGACCTTCTGATGGGTAACTTATTGTCTTTGGACCACTGAACTACCACTGCCCCTGAATATGAACAGAAATTTTGATCCCACAACCTAAGAGATGCAAGGCAGGACCACCATTCTCCCTTTGATAGTAACTCAGTCTAATTAATTATTAACATTAACTTCAAATGAAGTTATTCAAATAGATGAAATATATTTTTCAACCATATTAAAATAGAAGAAGTACGTCTACTGATATCACAAACTTGTGGATGTCTTCCAGCAAGCCAAACTCCAATATGCACATTAACCATGATTTGCAATTTCCCTGGGATCCTAGGGAATAATATTTAATCTTTGTTTTCCTGTACTCTGGTCAAGGCACAAGGTGGGAAACACCCTGGGCAATTTGGGGATGCCAGTTAGCATTTCTTTGGCCTGTGGAAGGAAATTGAAGTACCTAAAGGAAACTCACCAAGCATGGGGAGAACATGCAAAGTCCACACACAGGGAATTGAACCCTCAGCCCTGGAGGTGCGAGGCCATAGTTCTTATCACTAAACCACCATGCTGCCTAGACTACACCTTGATTCTTGCAAATTATAAATGTAGAAATATTGAACTAAATTTTACACATTGTTGATTTCTTGTGGAAGGGAAATATCGGTCCAGTTTTTTGGTCAATTGGTACATTAGATTGGTAGGAGCTACTCATTTTAAAGAGTAGGATAATAAAAAAATTGCCTTTAATAATGTGACTATGCCACCTTAAGACTACAACAGACAACAGATATGATAGATACTGTAGTGTTTTATTCTGTTAGACTGCTTAGTGCCATATCCAGCTTGAATAATGGCTTTAATAAGGTGCAGTTTCAATGATCAGTTTAAAGTTGTGAATCATAATTGTGAAAATAATTAGTTGTACAGGCTATCAGGAGGGAATTTAAATGAACTAATGTTTCTCATTATGTTTAATTTTATTTCAAAAAGCAAATGGAAACACATTAATGTTAATTGAATATCTGGTATTATGCAATCCAAATAAGTTTATTCAGTTTCACAAGCAGAAAGGGGAGGTAACTCATACTGTACATTATGTATTGTATATACTTCATTATGTAGGTTATTTGTTGTTTAAAACAAACAATAAAAATGTATAATCTCTATATGATTCCTCACATCACGGAACGTATCCGGAACAGCTTCCTAAGGAATAAGCACTGTTTTTAAAATGTTCACACTAAACTTTGCAATGATGGTCACACCGCAACACATCTCAGGTTTTGATCATGTCAGTTTGTTTTCTGTGGGCTCCTGAATCATCCACTACGCAAATCAGGATGAGTGGCATGAAATCCCCAAATGGAAACTCCATTCCATTTTTATGCATCTGCATTTACATAAAAATAATAATAATAATAATAATAATTAAAAAAAAAAAAGCGATACTGTAAATAAAAAATATGTAATAAAAAATACTGTAAATTTTAAGTATCAGATACTGTCAGTGATTTAGGGCATCAGTGGTTAAATAGTAGACTTATGCCCATAAGTATCCCATGCACAGCCACTGCAGTTCCGGGGCACACCTAGTGCCAGTCCCAGTCACCTGATTAAAATGGGATGGGTAGCTTAAGGATTGAGGAAGGACTTTTGGTGTCGAAATCAAATGTTCAAATTGGTTGAATTGCTCTGACGACCCACAATGAGAGCCTTGTCTTCTAATCTGGGAGATATATCAATTGTCATTCTTTTTTTTCTTTTTTTTTTATTACAAAAGTTATCATTCTAGCCAGAATTTTATGCTGTATTTTAGGTTTTACCAGCAGATTTATTTAAATTAGTAATTAAATTTTTACGTGCATTAGGAATTTACTTGACTGCAGGTGTAAAATGCAGAAAGTGAATTCCTATGGATTAATATTGTGCAAGTCATCGAGACTTGTATTTATTATTATAATTTTTTTTGGCTTTTTTATTAACAGTTTTATATTGCTAATGAATAAAAAAAGCATAAAAGATCTTCCAGTTTAAACAAATTTATTTGGGATTAATAACTGGCAATCTTAAAAAAAAAAAAAGAAAAAGAAAAAAAAAAAAGAGGTGTCTTGGGCCAGAGTAATGCCTGAGCAGAAATTCAATAATTGGGTTGTGAGGTGTCGAAAATCTTCAGTTTAACTGATCATCCTGAGTTAGAAGCTCACAGTGTCTGGCTGGAAGGAGATAAATTCACTCCTTCCTCAGTGCATTATGCAGTAGGGCGCACACAGCAGCGATCATGCATGCTCATCGAGGCCAACACCCTCAAAAGAATCAAAGAATCCCGACTTTAGGATTCCAAATGTCAACTCGATGCATGCTCAGATCCTGGTAAAATCTAATCTGGACTCCGGTCAGGGTATAGTCTAATCAAAAAGGTCATGCAGCCATAAGCCCTTTCCCCTAAAGGACTCCAACCTGTACATACAAGATGAGTCTTGGAGAATGCAAGTTCAACAAATAACATTTAAATGTCTGGCACATTGTGGATTGTCTTTCTGTCTCAAGGACAAAAACTGGACATGGACCTGCTGTTTTAAAAGGAAAAAAAAATCTGGCAAAGTTAAAAAAATAAATAAATAAATAAAGGAAAGTTATATCAGCATTATGTTTACACATTGTTAGATCATATTGTATTACATATGCATGAATATGCACTGTTTTACTGTAATAAGTTTTACATTAATCACTACAGAAATCTATCAATATCATATTACTGTAAAAAAATATTTACAGTACATTAAAAAAAATAAAACATAAAACTGAATATGAATTTCCATTTAATTTAGATATCCTTATAAAAATGATGAAACACAGCCCCTTATTCATCCATTGCTTTATTTGGTCAATCATTCTACTCCCACTTTATCTGGTTACAAAAGGCTTTTATATCCTTGGTGACTTTCCTAGTGATTCACGGAGCGTGACGTAGGTAATCACCGCTGTGCTAAGATTTAGTATAAGTGCTCTCTTGCTCATGCTATATCTACTGTAAGTATCTCACAGTTTGCTTGTAAAACATTTGGGGATCTCATAGCACGAGCTAGGAAGCCTAGAATCGAATTCAAGGATGAGCTGTGTCTAGGGCACAGAGATGCTTTTTGTACAGCTCTAGAAGAAATGGATATTTTCGCTGTTTATTTCTTTCAGGCTAACTGGCCTTGGGAAAATTTAATTCAAATCCAAATTGTATTTGTCACATACACAACCATACAGAGGATGGTACAGGATGCAGTGAAATGCTTATACAGCACGACTGTCTGGTATCTAAAATAGAACGATTTCACTACAATAAAAATATTGCACAATAGAATTGCACTAAAATAAATTTTAAAAAAGGTTAGAAATTAAGTTACAAAATAAAATATAAATTACACAAGAGCAGAATGTGTAAAAATCTAAAAATCAAGAAGTGTATAAATATGGTGTGTGGGTATGACAGCAGCAGTATGATTAAAACAAGGAGGATGAAATATGTGTGTCAGCAGCAGTTAAGCTTATTATAATAATAATTAATAACAATAATAATAATAATAATAATAATAATAATAATAATAATAATAATAATAATAAATTATTTGTCACATGTACCTTACACCACAGGGAAACAATTTTTTCGCATATCCCAGAAATGAAGCTGGGGTCAAAGCTCAGGATCAGCCAGAATACGGCACCCCTGGAGCAGATAAGGGCTCAACAGTGGCAACTTGGCAGTGCTGGGGCCCGAACAGTAACCCACAGCCTTAACCAATTGAGCCACCATTTGTAATATACAATGCAAAGCTCAGCAGTTTAAGGCTCCGAGTTGCTGATCAAACTGTCGGCAGTTCAAGCCCCAGCTTCCCCAAACTCCCCTTGGAGCCCTTAGGCCCTTAACCCTGGGGTGCCGTATCATGACTGACAGTATTTCACTAGTAATGCGTGTAAAAAATAAATAAATAATTGCAGTATTTCACAAAAGTGAGTACACCCCTCACGTTTCAGCAACTACTTAATTACTAAAATAAGGGGCAATGAAAATTGAAATGAAAATTGGATGTACTTTAGAGGAGTCAATGTGCAACATGTAGTGTATGGCAGTACAGATTTACTGTCCTCTAACAATAACTCAACTTGCAGACTTCATTGTCTAAATGTCTGGCAATGGAAATGAGTACACCCTAAGTGAAAATGTCAAAACTGTGTCCAAACCGTCAATATTTTGTGTGAGCACCATCGTTATCCAGCACGGCCTTAATCCTCCTGGGCCTGGAGTTCAACAGAGCTGCACATGCTGTTGTTTTCCACACCTCCATAATGATATCATGGAGCTCCTAGACACATGAAGACACTTGAGGACGCCCCACAGGTGCTCGATAGGGTTCAGGTCTGGAGACATACTTGGCCACTGACAAACACATGAACATGATGAATAGGACATGTGACTTTGCACGGTTAAAGATGTACAGCTTACTCACCAGCTATTTTGACAATAATGGCGGTATGTTGAGTTATTTTCAGGGGGCAGTAAATCTATACTGTTATACAAGCTGTACGTTGACTACTCTAAATATATATTCAAGTTTAATAAAGGCTGAAGAGAAAACACAAGTTTGCCAAGAGTGTGGACACAACTTTTACTCCACTAACACGGAACAACTTACGCAAAGCTCCCGCAGTACCTCCAACAACATACTGTCATTCTCTAACAGTAGTCTTTATACACATGACTGGATCCCCTCATGATCCAGATCCCCTTTATGAGCAATAAAGAGCTCTGCTTTTGTCTAAAACATATCATGTCTCAGGTCCAATTACACAGTCACAAGGTGCCCTGTTGGAACTAAAACATGTCATTGACAATCCACAGCTTGCACAGATGTCTAATAACATTTCACTGCCCAGGTACAGATCCAAGCGTTCATTCACTCCAGCTTTGCATGTCCAAATATCAGCATCATTCCAAACATGAGTCCTGAATTTCCCCAGTTTGAAGCCCTAGTTTCATTATGGAGTCAGGATAGCACAGCCTAAAGAAGGCTAAAAATCCTAACTGAGAAATGGTGAATACTGTACACACAAACATCTGCCTGAGGTTTCTTTTCTGATATTACAAATCATATGGAGGCAAATTTCTTTTTAAAAATCCCTCTTGGTACTGGATCCCATACATATGTCAACACAGGAAATCTCCCCAGTGGTGAATTAACACCTACAGTACAGTAACGGTGTTTATATGAGTCCAGTTGGACTCAAATGCCAAATCAACAATGGGGAATTTACTGTACTGTGTATATTTAGTCTAATATAATGTGTGTATATTACGGTGGCCGAGAAGTGCAAAACAAGGTAACAAATTAAAAACCACAATAACAAAACCCAAAACAAAATAACAAATTCAAAAACAAAATAACAAAACCCAAAACAAAATAACAAAACCCAAAACTAATTTGTTATTTTGTTTTGCGTTTTGTTAATTTGTTTTCGGTTTTGCCATTTTTATTTTGTTATTTTGTTTTTGGTTTTGATATTTTGATTTTGAATTTGTTATTTAGTTTTCGGTTTTGTTAATTTGGTTTTGAATTTGCTATTTAGTTTTCGGTTTTGTTAATTTGGTTTGCACCTCTCGGCCGTTCAGAAACGAACCGGAAAAGGTAGGTATAGTTTGCGAATGAAATTCTTACCGCTGATTGGACGAGATATCTGTCACTCAAGATATACAGGAAGCACTGTAGCGGCGGCAAACATGTACTGTCCTTATTGTGGTTTCAAATATGGCGTTCTGCCAATTTTTTGCAGTTCTTGTGGAAAAAATATTTTGCTTTTAAAAGAGACACAGCAGTTCGCAAACTAATCTTTATACCGTGATATGTCATCAGCATATCACGGCAAAAACACAGCATACGAATGTCCGTCCTCAAAGTAACGTTGAATAAATTCCATTTCCTTGCTTTCTAATGAAAAATGTAATTATTTTCTTAGTTTTGCACACCGAAAAAAATGGTTTTAAAATGAAGCAGAACACACAAGAAACAAAGTTAAAGATACAATTTCCTACTTCCTGTTTATCTTGAGTGACAGGTGTCTCGTCCAATCAGCGGTAAGAATTTAATTCCCAAACTATACCTACCTTTTCCGGTTCGTATCTGACTGGCCGAGAAGTGCAATACAAATTAACAAAACCCGAAACAAAATAACAAATTCAAAACCAAATTAACAATTAGTTTCGGGTTTTGTTATTTAGTTTTCGGATTTGTTAATTGGGTTTTGAATTTGTTATTTTGTCTTTGAATGTTATTTTGTTTTCGGTTTTGTTAATTTGTTTTGCACTTCACGGCCACCGTAATATATATAAAACTATAAAGTTGGCGTGTCTGTACATTGAGGATATTTGCGAAAAAATAATTTGGGGGAACGTACTGTAAGATGTGTACTAGAACACATCAAAATGATTTATGGAATTTTTGTCTGTCTGTCTGTTTGTTTGTGCATGCATCACATAAAAACTACTGAGTGAATTTTAATGGGGTTTTCACAGGCGTATTTGGCCGACCTTGAGGTAACATTCAGGCTTCATTTCATCACAATCAGCACACGAGAAGAGAAGATATGCTACTTTATATATGGCACTATAAATTTTTAAATACAGTGCTCGCTTATGAGTGTGAAATCGAAATCTACTTACGCCTTCATTCAGCGCACTTCATGGTAACAAGTAAAATTTTTTAGTTAATTCCAAAATGTAACAGATGGTATTGTACATTTTTTAAGATGTGCTTATGAGTGTGCAATTAAATGCTAGATTTTTCCCCCCGTATATTCGCCATGCATAAACGCTTAAATAATTAAGATCATCAAACAAATTTTAATATTACACAAACTCATTTTTACCCAGTCTCTTTCTTATTGTTGAATCATGAACATTGACCTTAACTGAGGCAAGTGAGACCTGCAGTTTTTTAAATGTTGTTCTGGGTTCTTTTATGAACTCCTGGATGAGTCGTAGTTGTACTTTTTTGAAGTAATTTTGGTAGGCTGGCCACTCCTGGGAAGGTTCACCGCTGTTCAAATGTTTCTCCATATATGAATAATGGCTCTCACTGTTGTTCGCTGGAGTCCCAAATCCTTAGCAATGGCCTGGCAATCCTTTTCAGACTGATACAAGTCAATTACTTTGTTTCTTATCAGGTTTCTTTTAGCGTGCTTCACTTTGGCAGACAGGTTCAAGGGAAGTTATTTCTTGATTCAACAGGTCTGGAAGTAATCAGACCTGGGTGTGGCAAGTCTTATGGCTTTCATGTAAACCTATCTATCCATTATCTATACTGCTTATCCTGTATAAGGTCATACAGGAGGCCTCTCATCCCAGCGTCCACAGTGCCGACTCACTCATCGCAGGACGCAAGCACACACACCCTCAATCACATACTGTGGGCAATTTTGAAATCAACCTATTCCACCAAGCACAGGGAGGACATGCACACTGGACCAGAGGCAAGATTCGAACCCCCAACCCTGGAGGTGCCAGGCAACAGTGATAACCACTAATCAATGTGCTGCTCCAGTAATTACCAAAACGTCCTCGAACATATTTTTAATAAATTAGAGTAGTACTGTGATGTTGGATGATGTTTTGTTTACAAAAGCAGTTAATAGACTTTGGGTTAGTTTGAATAAACCATCTAAAATTCAGTTCGTTGTAAACACAGGGAACATGTCAGAGGTTTTTGGGAGCATTTCTGCTAAGAATAGCGTAAGATTTCATAGAAACCCTGCTTAATGGTATTCGCTGATGCATGACCGGAGGGAAATCTAAGAATGAAGGCATGAATAGTGAGAACTGCCAGGACTATTTTTCTTACTGCTTGGCAAAATGTAGCTTGGCTGAAAGTCTTGGAATCACGCACAGAATACCAAAATCGTCAACTGCATAGGAATTTCAACACAGTGAGGGGGAAAAAAAGGTACTAAATGGATGTCACTGAGGTGAAAATCGAGGTGCCCTCAAGGGTATATTTTTTCGGGAAGATCTTTTAACCACTTGCGGACCGAAAGTAGGTGATGCATCTATAGAGCTCATTTACTGTAATATGCAGCAAAAGAAATCGTTCTTTTGATTAGCGCATCAAGGTAATAGTAGTTAACAGAGCAGATGTACACCATATATTAAAAAATAAACAGATGCTCATTTTGTTTGTAAAACATGCAAATATTTCAACATGATGATTAATTCGGCAGATGTTTTATTTTTCTTTCCGCAAAACCACTTACAATTGGTGCAGAATTTAATTCAATCACATAGTTGTTAAAGAAACTGTCAGTGATGGAAGAACTGCAGGACTAATCCACAAGCTGGAAGAAGTGTGAGATAGCTGTAGGAAAAACAGAAAGTGTCCCAGCTAAGCACATGGCAAAAGGGAATGCAACCACACACACACACACACACAAACATGCCCAGAAAATACAGTAGCAAAATACAGTAGCAAAACAGTCCGGTCACACTTCATATCAAATATACAGAAACACAAAGTGATATTTAAACCTGAAAGAAGTGAAATTGTTATTTATAATCAATACATTTTAAAAAACACAACATGGTATTTATTGAATTTTAACCAAAAAGAGGATACAAAAAATTTAATTGGTGGCACAGTGGCATATTGGTTAGCATTGTGGCTTCGCACCTCCAGGAGACAAAGGTTCGATTCCCTCCCTCTCTTCTTCCAGATACACCTGTTTCCTTCAGCAGTGCAGATTAGGTATAAGTTGGTGTTCCCAAATTGCCCGTAGTGTGTATGTGCCCAGCAGCACTGTTGCCTTGCACCTCAAGGGGATGGGTTTGTTTCCCGGCCAGGTTCGATTCCCCTCTCTGTGTTCATGGAGTTTGCATGTTCTCCCCGTGCTTGGTGGGTTTCCTCCGGGTACTCCGGTTTCCTTCCACAGTCCAAACACATGTAGGTTAGGTTAATTGGCATTCCCAAATTTGTCATAGTGTGGTGTGTAATGGGTGTGTGAATGTGTGTGTGCCCTGTGATGGATTGGCACCCTGTCCAGTATGTACCCCGCCTTGTGCTCTTCTGGGATAGGCTCCAGCCCCCAACCCCCCCCCCCCCCCCCCCCGGTGACCCTGAATACAGGATTAAGCGGTACAGAAGATGAGTGTTTTCATAGTGATCATGACATCAGATCATTTTACCTGGCACAAGCCTAAATGTCACAGCATGCAGTGGCTGGGTTGCATTGGATTGTCTTGACCAAGGACCCAACAGTGGCAACCTGCGAGTGGAAGGGTTTAAACCCTCAAAACCCCAGTCAGCAATGCAGGGCCTCAACCTCCGGAACCACCATTGCTTATTGGATTACCTTATATTATAGGAAAATTGTCTCCAATTTTTGGTCAAAATACATTTATGGCATTTGGCAGATGGATTGATATTTTTATCTCCTTATACTGTACATCTGAGCAGTTGAGGGTTCAGGGCCTTGTTCAAGGGTCCAATGGGACAACTTGATGGTAGTGAGGTTGGAACCTGGAACCTTCCAGCCAGCAGTTCCACCCTTTATCCACTGAGATTCCCCTGGCTATAGTCTTGACTTTAAATAAAGATTAAATAACATGATACACGCACTGAACACTATATTAGGAACACCTACAGACCTACTCATTCATGCAATTATCTAGTCAGACAATTATGTTGCAGCATCAATCATGCAGATACCTGCGTTTCCTTCTGTAACAGCTATTCTTCTGGGATTTTCACATATAACAGTCTCTAAGGTGTCTACAAAGAATGTTGCTGTAAAGATATAAAAATCCAGTGAGCGGAGGAAATCGAATCGTTGATGAGAGAGGTCAATGTAGAATGACCAGACAGGTTTGAGCTGACAGAAAGTCTACAGTATTGCGGATAATCTCTCCTTACAATGTTGATGAAATGAAAAGCATCTCGAGACATGCACTAGACATCAAATCTTAAGGTGCATTATTTCCAACCAATGAAGGCCACATGAGGATCCAGTTCAGTGAGCCAAGAATAGCAAGCTGGGCCTGCTGTGGGAACAGGATCACCAAAACTGGACTAATGTAAACTGGTCTGGTGAATCTCAACTTCTGCTGATGCACGCAGCTGGTCAGAATTTGGCGCCAACAGCATGAATCCATGGCCCAAACCTGCCTCGGGCTATCAGAAGTTCAGGCTGGCCGAGGTTGTGTGATGTTGTGGAGAATTTTTTGATCTTACACTTTTAACACCAAATCAATGGAGGATTTCATTGGAATCTACAGTACACAGCTTCTAATGAATACTTCCAGCATGATAATGCACCATGCCACTAATGCCACTAAGCCAAAGATGTCGCAAACTGGTTTCATGAACATGACAAAGATTTCACTGTTCTTCAATGGCCATCTGATTTGAATCCATTAGATGTGATAGGATGTGAGATTCACAGTATATAAAGTAGACTTGAAAATTCTGCCATGCCATGAAGATTGAAGCTATTTTGAGAGCAAATAAAGATCTAGCATTAGTATGTTCATGATCATAATTTCAGTTGGTTACATGGTTTTGGATGGTTTTTGTTGTTGTTGGTTTTGTTTCTCAGTGGCACTCAGAATGAGATACTAAAAGCTGATTGCCCGATGAGTATTAATCCTTCTTCGCTTTAAAATAACAGCCTCCCTGAGTGTCTCCCAGAGCTGTGTGAGGGGTTTCAAAGGAGATTTTCACACAGGTTTCACATATTGCTTTTATACCAGGAGTTTCCCAATTTTTTAAAATGTATGATAAATTTTACAATAATGTGTTTATTATTAGTGCTGGATTATGCAGATCATCTTCTATAAGTCAGTGTGAATGTTTGCTCTCACTCACTCACTCACTCTACTCATCATCTATACCGCTTCATCCTGTATTCAGGGTCGCGGGGGGGCCTGGAGCCTATCCCAGGAGACTTAGGGCATGAGGTGGGATACACCCTGGAAAGGATGCCAGTCCATCTCAGGGCACACACACATATACACACTCATTCGAACACTACGGGCACAACGCCAATTAGCCTAATCTGCAGGTCTTTGGACTGTGGGAGGAAACTGGAGAACATGGAGGAAACCCACCAAGCAGCTCCATGCACACAGAGACGGGAAACCGGAGTAGCTGGAGGAAACACCACAAATCATGGGGAGAGCATGCAAATAAAAAAAGGTTTATCCATCCATCTAGAGGCTGTGGAAGCTAATGGTGATTATATATTTATTCCCATTTAATGACCGTGGTAGGACCTCTGGTTAACATTTACACTAGCATTCACACACAAATGTATCGATGTGTGAGCCCTTGCTTGGGGACATAAGTCATAAGCGCTCTCTCTCTCTCTCTCTCTCTCTCTCTCTCTCTATATATATATATATATATATATATATATATATATATATATATATATA